>JAQZBX010044412.1:0-21369 GCA_029593785.1 Cabassous unicinctus
TTTCATTTAACTCTTTCTTCTTTTTTAATATAGGCATTTATTTCTATAAATTTCCCTCTCAGCACTGCTTTTGCTGCATCCCGTAGGTTTTGATATGTTGTTCTTTCATTTTCATTCATTTCAAGGTAGTTACTGAGTTCTATCACATGTCCCTACTTTACCCATTAATTATTTTAGAGTGTGTTGTTAAACTTCCATTTTCTGTGCCTAATCTGTTTCTCTGCTCCTTACTGATTTCCAGCTTCATTCCATTGTGGATCAGAGAAATTACTTTGTATAATTTCAATCTTTGTAAATCTGTTCAGAATTCTTCTTTGGCCTATCAAGTGGTCTATCCTGGAGAATGATCTATGTGTGCTTGAGAAGAATGTATATCCATTGTATTTGTATGTAATGTTCTCTATATGTCTATTAGATCTAAATATTCTAACACATTATTCCAGGTCTCTGTTTCTTTATTGATTCTCTCTTGATATATTCTGTCTAATGGTGATAATGGTGTATTAAATTCCCCTATTAAATTGTAGAGACATTTATAGTTTTTCCAATGTTTGCCTCATATATTTTGAGGCATGTAAAATTATTTTCAAACCATTCACTTGCAACCTCCTTGTGTCCGTGGATCTAAGGTGAATTTCATGTAGACAGTGTATAGATGGTTCATATTTTCTTCTCCATTGTGCCAATCTGTGTCTCTTGGTTGGAAAGTTTAATCCATTAAAATTCAATGTTGTTTCTGTCAAGACATTACATTAGCCAGATAATCTTTAGGCTTATATATTACATATGTTGTTTTCTACTTCTCCTTTTATCTTCTTAATTACTCTTACCAGTAATCTTCATTCCTACACTCTCCTCCAGCCTTCTCTTTTGTATTTTTTTTTCCTTTCAATCTGCATAACTTGCTTTGATATTTCCTGAAGGGCAGTTTTCTTGTTGAGAAACTCTCTTAATTTATGCTTATCTATGAATATTTTGAACTCTCCCTCATTTTTGAATGCCACCTTTGATGGAAACAGCGTTCTTTGCTGGAAGTTATTTTTTCTTTAAGCACCTTAACTATTTCATAACACTGTATTCTTGCTCTATGGTTTCAGATGGGAAATCAGCACTTAATCTTATCAAGGTTTCCTTGTATGCAATGGATCTCTTTTCTCTTGCTGCTTTCAGTATTGTTTGTCTTGAACATTGGAATATTTGATAAATATATATCTTGGAGGAGGCCTGTCAGGATTTATACTGTTTAGTGTGCATTGCACTTCCTGGATATGTATACACATGTTCCTCAAAACAGTTGGGAAATATTCAGCCATTATTTCCTCCAGCACTACTTCTGCCCCTCTTCCTTCTTTTCTCCATCTGGGATGCCTATAATGCACATGGTATGTGTTTCATGTTGTCATTCAAATCCCTAATTTCTTGCTGGAATTTTTCTATCTTTTTATCTATCTGTCCTACTATCTGTGTGATTTCAGGTGTGCTGTCTTCAACATCACTCATTCTTTCCTCTGCTTATTCAAATATACTGTTATGTGCTTCCAGTGTATTTTTTATTTCTTGCATTGTGCCGTTCATCACCATCTGATCTATAATCTTTTATGTATGTTTACAATTTCTTCAGTATGTTCACCCAGTGTCTTCTTAACAACCTTTCTCCTCTTTCACTTCATTATGTTTATTCATATTTGTTTGCCCATCTTTCATTAGTTGTTCCACATTTGGCCTATCCTCCTGGTTTTCAGATTGTTCATTAGACTGGGACGTGTCTTCCTGTTTCTTAGTATGGTTTGCAGTTTTTTTGTTTATTGGTTGTTTCATATCTGAGCATCAGTTTATCTTCATGGGCTTATTAGGTTGGTTAGCTTCTCTTTCCACTCTGGGTTTTTATTTTGTTATTGTATTATGTGTGTAATGAGGTTCCACTTTGACACTTGTTTCCTCTTATTCCATATTCTTGTAATTTTCTGTGTTCCCTTGAAAAAAATATTAGGATCTGAGAAAAGGAAAACAATAAGAAAAGAAAAAGAATAACAGTAATAATAATAAAATTGTGGAAGAGGAAATATTCAGGAGCTTGGAAAGTAAATAAGTAACATGGGTAAAAAATTAAAAAAATACAAAGGAATAAGAATTAAAATGTTGAAATAGGAAAAATGAAATGGGAAACAAAATACAGAAACAAATAGAATGAATTGAAAGGCCAGAATGATTAGAAGAGAAGAATAAAGAAAAAGAGAGAAAAAAAAACAAAATAAAGGTGAAACAAGAAAAGGTGGAATTAAAGAAAAGCAATAGAAAACAGAAGATAGAAAAATGATAGAAAGAAAAAAGTAAAGTAGATACAAAATAAATAAAAGAGACAAAGGCAGTAAAGAAAGGGGAAAGAACACAAACCAGAAACAAAATAACAATAAAAGAAAACTATCCAGGATTACCACCTTTCCTTCTTAGGCTCCTAAGGAGCTTCTCAGGTGGCTAGTACTCATCAGTCAATCACTCTGAAGTCTGCCTTTCACAGGAGGTATATCCAGATTTTGAAAATAAAATAAAGAAAAAGGAGAACAAAAGGAACTGATAAAAAAATAAAAGATCCAAGAAGACCTAAAACAAGAAAAATATGTGTCTATACATTCTCTATCATAAGATGCCTGCAGATTGCACTATAGCCCGGTAGATTCATTTCTCTTAAGAGGAAATACTGTCAATTGAACCAGGGACCTCCAATATGCAAGGCAGAGATTCTTCCACTGAGATATACTGGCTCCTCAGTTCAAGCAGACTTCTGAATACTTATCTGGGTCTTCCAGCTCCCATTTCCTCAAGCAAGTTGATCTTCTAAAAGTTTGCCAGTGCCAGGCTGGTTAGGTACCTGTCTCTGTAACATTACTGACCATTACTCTCTCTTCCAGGGAGGGTGGTATGGCCAACTGCCTGATGAGATCACCTCTCCGCTCTCCCTAAGGCCACCTCAGTGTTGACTGGGGTCTTATTTGAGATTCAAAGGGGGCACAGCTGGCCAGACTCATTGAAAAGAAACCATTCTCTATCCTCCACCAGAACCCTCTTCCTCCCAGGGAAAACTCTCACCCACTCAGTTGGCTGCTTTAAGCCAAGGGTTTTATCAAGTCTATTTGCCTTGAGGGTGATGTATATGTATCATTTCCAGTCACAGAGGCGAGTAACTCATGGCTTTCCTTTGGCTTGTTTATCTGTTTCGTTCCCTCCTGGATGATGCATAGCACTTTCATGTTCTATAGATCCCAAAAAAAGCTTCCTTGGGTAAGTTTTTGCTCTTTCTCCATTGTTTTTTTGTGAGAGTTGACCCCTGTGTATCTACTTTGACACTATCTTCACAGAAGTCTTGGTATTAGTAATATTTTGACAAGCTTCTTTCAAAGTTTGTAACAAATGTTTCCAAACAATGCAAAGCTTGGTGGTGGGGTGATGTATGGGAGCCCTGAATGATAATATACAGGTTTGTTTTGTAAGTTCACACCTTTTGCCATGCACCTATTGGTTATGTATTTTCAAATATGAATGCTCAACTTCAATAAAAAAAGAAAAAAGATTTTACCCCACCCAAAAAAGAAGTTACTATGAACAATTGTTTGCTCACATATTAGATAACCTGGATGAAACAGTCAAATGCCTAGAAACATGCAAATTACCTAAAATGACTCAGAAGAAATAGATCCACACACACACACACACACAAACAAACACAAGAAAACAAGTAAAGAGATTGGCTCAGTAATGAAAGGTCTCAATAAAGTAAAGCATGGGTCCAGATGGCTAAACTGGTGAATTTAAGGTACATTCCAAGAAGAATTAATACCAATACTACTCAAATACTCTGAA
Organism: Cabassous unicinctus; assembly: GCA_029593785.1. Taxonomy (NCBI): domain Eukaryota; kingdom Metazoa; phylum Chordata; class Mammalia; order Cingulata; family Chlamyphoridae; genus Cabassous; species Cabassous unicinctus. The sequence goes on from JAQZBX010044412.1 coordinate 3,859, forward strand.
AAAATAAAGAGAAATGAAAATTTCTTAATTCATTCTATAAGGGCATCATCACTTTCATAGCAAAGCCAGAGAAAGATACCACAATAAGAGAAAATTAAAGATCAATATCCAGTATTAATATATATTCAAATAACCTCAATGAAATTCTAAGAAACTGAATGCAGTCACACACTGGAAGAATTATACACCTTGGTCAAGTTGGATTTATACCAGTTATGCAAGTATAGATCAACATAAGAGAATCAATTAATACAATATACCACATTACAAGAAACAAGGAATAAAAAATTATGATCATCACAATTGATGCACAAATGGCATTTGACAAAACCCAGAGCAATTTCTTCATGAAAACACACCAAAATCACAGAATTGAAGGAAACTATCACAAAATGATAAAGCACATATTTGAAAAACCAACAGCTAATATCATACTCAATCTTAAATGAATGAAACAATCTCCCTAAGAATAGAAACAAGACAAGAATGCCCACCATCACAATGTTTTTCATCATTATCTGGAAGTACTAGACAGAGCAATTTGGCAAGCAAAAGAAAATAGTCATTCAATTTGAAAGGAAAAAGCAAAATATTCCCTCTTTGCAGATGACATGATCCCATATACAGACTATGCTGAAAAATTCCCAAAAACACAATTAGCAGTAATAGACAAATGCAGCAAAGTGGTAATGAATGAGATTAAACTATAAACTCAGTGGTGTTTCTAAACATTAGTAACAACCAATATGAGGAGGAAATAAAATAAATGTCCATTTACAATATCAACTTAAAGAATCAAATATATAAGAAGATATCTATCAAAGAGTGTAAAGGAATTGTACATGAAAAACATATATATATATATTGCTGAATGAAATGAAAGTAAACCTAGAGAAATGGAAGTAAACTCTGTGTCCATGGAGTAAAAACCTAAATATTATTAAGATGTCAATTCTACTGAGATATAGTTATGAATTCTATGCAATTCAAATCAAATTTACAGCCATCTTGGGAGAAATAGAAAAACCAATCATCAAATTTATATGGAATGTTAAGGAACACTGAAGAGTCAAAGCATCTACATTTTAAGGATTCACACTTCCCAATCTTAAAACTTATTACAAAGCAACAATATTAAAACTTTGTGGTACTGGCACAATGATTGGCATATAGACAAATGGAATGAAATTTTGAGTGCAGAAATAAACCATCACATGTATGGCTAATTGATCTTTTACAAGGATGCAAAATCCACTCAGTGAGGAAAGAACAGTATCTTCAACAAATGGTGTTGAGAGAGATGGTTAACCATATACAAAAGAATAGAGCTAGAATGCTACCTCACACCATATACCAAATTCAACTCAAAGTGGATCAAAATCCTAAATATAAGAAAACCAGCTAAAAATGCCCTGGAAGGAAACATAAAGAAATGTCTGCTGGAGCTTGAATTAGAAAATGGTTTCTTAGACATTAAACCGAAAGCTTAAGAAATAGGCAAAAAAATATTAAATGATCTTCATAACTTTTAAAAAATGTATTCAAAGAATATTCTCATGAAAGTAAAAAGACAATAAAAACAAATGGGATAAAATATTTACAAACAACATATCCCCTAGTGTTTAAATCCAGACTATATTAAGAAATACTCACAAAACTAAAAAATGAAGACAACTCATTTTTTCAAAAATGGGAAAATATAGGAATAAAGAAAATATTCATATTACCAATAAGTACTTGAAATGATGTTCATCATTAGCAATTCAGTATATGCAAATACAAACCACAATGAGGTACAATTTCACACCTACTAGAATGGCTACTATTTAAAAAACAGAAAATTTGTTTTGGAAAGGTTATGAAGAAATAGGAACACTAGAACATTTTTGGTTGCAAAGTAAAATTGATTAACAAATATAAGAAACAGATTGACATTTCCTCAGAAATTAAGCATGGGCATATTTCAGAGATGTTATGGGTTTGGTTCCAGATCATCTCGATAAAGCAAGTCATAAGATGGTTTTGTTTCCCAGCGCATATAAAAGTTATGTTTTCACTATAATGTAGTCTATTAACTGTGAAATCACATTATGTTTAAAATCAATGTACATGCCTTAATTTGAAATAATTCTTTGTTAAAAATGCTAACCATTTTCTGAGTCTTCAGTGAGTCATAATATTTTTGATGATGGAAGGTTTTGCACTGATATTGATGGCTGCTAACTGACCAGGGTGGTAGTTGTTGAAGATTGGGGTGGCTGCAGAATTTATTAAAATAAGACAACAATGAAGTTTGCCATATTGATTGATAGTTCCTTTCATGAACAATTTCTCTTTAACATGCAATGCTATTTGACAGCATTTTACACACGTAGACTTCTTTTCAAAATTGGAGTAAATCCCTTCAAAACCTGCTCATGCTTTCTCAACAATGTTTATGCAATATTCTAAATCTTTTGCTTTCATTTCAACAATGTTCACAGAATCTTCACCAAGAATAGATTTCATCACAAAAAAACCCTTTCTTTGTCCATCTATAAGAAACAAACGTTCATCTACTCAGGTTTTATCATGAGATGGGAAAAATTCAATCTCATCTTCAAGCTCCACTTCTAATTCTAGATCTTTTTCTATGTCCACAAACTGCAGTTACTCTGTTCACCAAAGTCTTAAAATCTTCAAAGTTATCTATGAGGGTTGAAATCAACTTCTTCCAAACTCTAGTAGAGGTTGATATTTGACCCCTTGCCATGAATCACAGATGTTCTTATGGACATCTAGAATGGCATTTCCAGAAAAATTTTTTAGGAGATATTGGGGATTGAACCTGGGACCTCATACATGGGAAGCAAGTGCTCAACCACTTGAGGTACATCTGCTTCCCTCCAGAAGGTTTTTAACTCATGGCCAGATACATAAGAGGAATCATTATGTTTGACAAGTCTAGCTTTACAAAATATTTCTTAAATAATAGGACTTTAAAGTCAAAATTTCTCCTAGATCCATGGTTGCAGAATGGATGTTGTGTTAACAGGCATGCAAAAACTTTAATCTTGTCATTCATCTCAATCAGAGCTCTTCAGTGACCAGGAGCATTGTCAATAAGCAGGGATATTTTTAATGGAATGTTTTTTCTTATCTTTCTGAGCAGTAGGTCTCAACAGTGGGCTTAATATACTCAGCAATTCATGTTGCAAACTGATTGCTCTCATCTAAACTTTCTTGTTCCGTTTATGGAGCACAGACAAGAGTAGATTCATGTAATTCTTGAGGACACTAGGATTTTCAGAATGGTAAAGGAACATTAGTTTCAACTTAAGTGAGCAGCTGTTTTAACCCCTAACAAGAGAGTCAGCTTGTCCTTTTCAGGTTTGAAGTCTTGAAACCAGACATTGATTTCTCCTCTGTAGCTATATAATTCCTAGGTGGCATTTACTTTCAGTATAAGGCAGTTTTTCTACATTGAAAAACTCTTTTTTAGGAATGAAGGTCTGATAAATGCTGTAATTTGGCTGAAATTTGAGGACATCATGTTTAGTGAAATAAGCCCGGCACAAAAGTACAAATATTGTATGAACTCTTTGATATAAAATAATTAGAATATGAAAAGTAATAAATTCAGAAATTAGAAATTATCTTAGGTAGATCTTCTGGAAAATTTGCTGCATCTTTTACATCAAGACTTGTTATTTGCCTTGCACTTTTATGCAATAAAGAAGTCTTCTTTCCTTAAATCTCATGAATCAACCTTTCCTAGGTTTAAACTTTTCTTCTGTAACTTCCTAAACTCTCCCAGTCTTCAGAGAATGGATGAGAAATAGGTCATGCAGTGGATTGTGCTTCGGTTTAAGGGAATGTTGTGGCTGGTTTGATCTTCTATCCAGGCCATTAAAACTTTCAACATATAAGCAATAAGCCTGTTTTGCTTTATAATCATTCAAGTGTTCACTGGGGAATAACTTTGCATTTCCTTGAAGAACTTTTCCTTTGCCTTCAAAACTTTTTAAAATATTTGACACAAAATGTCTATCATCCAGTCTATCTCAGCTTTCAACTTGCCTTCCTCACTAAGCTTAATCATTTCTAGCTTTTGCTTTAAAGCAAGAGACAAGCCACTATTCTTTCCAGTTGAATACTTCAATTGACATTTAATTAAATGTCCTCAATTCAATATTATTGTGTCTCAGGCAACAAGGAGGAAAAGGAAGGGAGAGAGAAGGGGCAATATCTGATCAGTGGAGTAGACTGAACACACACATTTATAGTTTAAGTTTACCATCTTATATGGGCATGGTTCCATGGCACCCCAAAACTGTTACTATAGTAACATGAAAGATCCTTGATCACAGATCACCATAACATATATAATAATAATGAAAATGTTTGAAATAATATGATAATTACAAAAATGCAACACAGAGACATGATGTGACCACATGCTGCTGGAAATATGGAATAAGTTGATTTGCTTCACACAGGGATGCCACAATTCGTAAAAAAATAAAATGCAGCTATTTTGCCTCTCCCATCCACCGTATCCATGGAATATAAGCCCTTTCTCACTTGGAGGTAGAGTGGATATCACCATCCCAAACTCCTCAGGACTGGGGGAAGAGCTATGGACTAGAGTGGACTTAATGGTATTCTGTTGTAGACATAATGTGATTCAAGCAATGGAAGAAATGACAACAGTGAGGTGGAGCCAGTGGCCACTGGATGCTTTTGGGACAGGGAAGGGAAAAGCAGTTGTTATATAGGTGCTTTTTCAGGACTTGGAAATTATCCTGAGTGACATTGCAATGACAGATATAGGCCATTTTACATCAGTATATAACATGCAGAACTGTATGGGAGAGAGTGTGGTCTACAATGTGAACTATGGTCCATGCTTAGTGGCAAAGCCCCAGGTTGTGTATATCCTATGCAGATGATGTGCCACACTAATGAAATATGTTTATGTGGGATGTTATGGGAGGTGTGGGAGGTGGGGAATCTGGAAATTCCTGTAAATTTTGTGTAACATTTATGTAATCTAAGCATCTTTTAAAATATAAAAAAAAGAGTATATTGTTTGAATTAAACATATATGTGAATTAAAAAAAAAATGCAATAGCTGCAAAGCAGAGTAAAGAAAAGCATAACAAAATGAGGTATCCCTATGTAGAACTACCATATGACCAAACAATTCCATTTGTAGGTATATGTCCAAAACAATTGAAAGCAGGGAATTGAACAGCTCTTTATTAATATTAATAGTAGCATTATTCACAATTGTCAAAAATTGGAATCAACTCAAGTGTCCATTTACTGATGAACAGATAAACAAAATGTCACATATACATAAACCGGAATATAAAGGAATGAAGGTCTGATAAATGCTGTAATTTGGCTGAAATTTGAGGACATCATGTTTAGTGAAATAAGCCAGATACAAAAGTACAATTATTGTATCAACTCGCTGATATAGAAAATAATTAGAATATGAAAACTAATAAATTCATAAATTAGAATACAGGTTACCAGGTACTAGGAAGTGGGTAAGGAATGGGGAGAAAATGTTTACTTGGTACAGACAAAGTTAGTATTTAGGATGATGGAAAAGTTTTGCAATCAATCGTAGTAATTTTAGCATGACATTGTGAATGTGATTGACACCAGAGAACTGTACACTTGAATGTGTTTACAATGTGACATTTTAGGGCACATATTTGTTAGCAGTATACATATTTTTTAAATTCCAAAGAGCTGTGCAATTAAAAAAAAATGAAACCTTAGGTAAAGTAAGGACTATAGATCATAATATAATTATAATAATATTGTTTTATCAATTTTAAGAAAGGGATGAGGTTAAAAAAATGAAATTGTTGGCCGCGCGAAAATCGCGGGGCCGCGGGGAGCGGCAGGGTCCCAGCAGGCTCACCCTTCGGTCGAACCGGAAGCTGCACCAGCCGGAACCCCCAGCCGAGCGCGGCCAGCTCCCCTCTCAGCGTCCGCCCAGCTGGAGCGGAGCCAGCGGGCATGACCCATCCACCAGGAGCACCGCCGCCTGCGCTTACAGGCCGCGGGTGAAGAAGAAAGTACATCCCCGCGTCGCCCGGACCGAGGAGATGGCCGGCAGTGGGGAGATGACCCGGAGCGAGGAGATGGCCCAGAGCGAGGATAGTGCGGCGACTGGACTCAGCTTGACAGTCACTCATAGCAATGAGAAGCACGACCTTCATGTTACCCCACAGCAGGGCTGCAGTCTACCAGTTGTCCAAGACCTGGCCTAGGTTGTTGAAGAGGCCACAGGGGATCCACTGCCTTTACAGAAGCTCATATTTAAGGGAAAATCTCTGAAGGAAATGGAGCAGCCATTGCCAGGAGTTGGAATACAAAATGATTGCCGGGTCATGTTGATTGGGAAAAAGAACAGTCCAGAGGAAGAGGTTGAATTAAAGAAGTTGAAAGATTTGTAGGAATCTGTGGAGAAGATTGCTGATCAACTGGAAGGGTTGAATAAAGAACTCACTGGAAGCCAGCAGGGTTTTCTGGCCAAGGATTTGCAAGCTGAAGCGCTCAGAAAACTTGATAGGAGAGTAAAAGCAACAACAGAGCAGTTTATGAAGATCTTGGAGGAGATTGACACACTGATTCTGCCAGAAAATTTCAAAGACAGTGGACTGAAAATGAAGGGTTTGGTGAAAAATGTCCAGGCGCTCCTAGCTGAGTGTGACAGAGTGGAGCAGAACATCTGCTAGGAGACAGAGTGGCTGCAGTCTACAAACTTGGCCCTGGCTAAGTGAGGCGAGTAAGCAGAGAGAGCCTATGCTGCCCTGAAGAATAGCACCACCAGCTCTGTCCTCTCTGGAACAGAAGTTATCTGATTTCTCCAGGGCCACTAGAGACAAAGGCCAATTGCCAATTTCCCTGCTCGTACTTCTGTTCTCAGTGAAAAACTATTGTCTTTGCAAAATTAAGTAGAGCTCCTGTTTTTTCTCATTCTGTCTCTATGCGGCTGTGCTGTCCAGCCATCCACCTTGTCTGGAAAGGGCTTCCTCTGACTAAGTTTTCCCAGCTCTTTTGACTTTGGATACTTTCTTTGGGCTAGTGAGAGCTCTCGCCCTGGGTTAGTTCTAGGTTTACAGGCCATCCTGGTCTTCAGATACATCAGGGTTTTTTTTTTGCCTTTGATCCTATAGCCCATGGACGTAAAACCAGAACCATTAAGAGGTTGTGTTGAATCAGGAATGTCGGCAGTGGCTCAGAACAGGTCTTCAGCCCACACGTAGTTCAAGTATCCCCGTAAGCTGGCTGGGTTGTTGGTTCATAGACCCTGTCTCCCCCTGCACTGACCCTGCTTAGCCACAGGTCATGAGATCTCAGGGTGCCATTCCTGAGGTGGGGCCTGTGGTTGATACATGGACTTCCTTTAGACTCCCAACCAAATCTCCAGAAGGCTACAATCCAGACTGATTTTCTACTTGAAACCAGGCCAGAACCATGGCTTGGGATGGGCAGTGAGGGTAGCAGAAAGGTAGTCAAGCCACCTACGATCTTCACAAGAGTGACATGTGCTTCCTTTAAGGATATTTCTGTTAACTGTATCCTTCTGAAATCTGTATTTCATTCAAAACTATTTCTGTCCTGTCTTATGACCCTCTGCCCTCCATTGTTATTAAAAAATGGTTTTAAGCATCAAAAAAAATTAAATTGTTGATAATAGGGGAAAACTGTTTGGGATGGGGGTATACTCAGGAATTCTGTATTTTTGCAAGATTTTCCCATAAACCTACAACCTCTTAATCATAACAAAATGAATATTATTAAAAGAACCACCAAAATTACTTACTATTGATATAATTTGAGTTTAAAGGAAAATTAGAATTCTAGAAAAATATGTGTCCTCTGCATGAAATCTTTTTCTTAATACTACTTAATTTCTGGTATCTAAGTGAGAGGAGAACAGATATCTTCCTCCCTGACAGCTCCTTTAGATTAATATAGAATGCAAAGGTGTTCTGAGTCATCTAAGAGGGTACTGGAAAGCTAAAGAAGCCAAAGGAAAACCATGAGTTTCTCACCCCTGTAGCTGGAAGAGGCACATACAGCCTGGACTTAGGACAAAGAGCCTAGATGGAGTCACTGGCTCCCTGTTCTGAATGGAGGATGATGCAGATTCCTGGGGAAGTAGTGGGGTCTGGGAAGGTGGAAAGTGGTTTCTTTGCAGTGAGTTTAGCCAGCCAAGCCCTCCTTGAATATTGGAAGGGACCCTGACTCAACAGGGATGGGGAGGGGGATCTCCGCAAGCAGGCTGTCATGCTCAGCCACCTAGGCAAAGAGAGGAATTACATCAAGAGAAGGCAGAGATAGATTGGTGACTTATCAGCAGGATGCCAGCAGACTGCAGTGAATGTAACCTGCCCATGGGAAAAGGGGCAGATAGACTTCTGAAAGGCTAACTAAACTAAGGAGACAGGTTAGCTCAGTGGAAGAATTCCTGTCAATTATATATGATATCCCTGGTTTGATTCCCAGCTCTTCTTTGAGAAGTGATCCACTGGGTTATCAGGCATCCAGATGAAACTTTATGACAATGAAGATATAGACATTCTCTTTGTATTAACTTTTCTTAGATCTCTTATATTAAAAAAAAAGGGGGGGGTTCATTTTTATAATTTTCTTTATTTTAATTGCTAAAACCAAGTTCAAAACTTACAAAGGGCAGGCTGCAGGGTAATAAATTCATGAATAACAGCAGCCTGAGAAGCTCTTTCGGGGATTAAAAGAGATGTCTGTTTTTCCATGTTTATTTCTGTTTTTTGAAGTTGTTTTTTCTTTCTCTCTTCTTTAAAGGAGTTGCTGCTGTTCTGTTTCTTGTTTGTTGTGTTTCCCCTTCCTTTGTTTCTCTGATTTTTTTCCTTTTTTTCCTTTCGATTACCAATTTTATCTACATACACTAATTCTTTTCTCTCTGGCATCTTTATATATTCTGTTTTCTGTTGTTCTTTCATTCCACCTCTTTTTGTACAGTCTTCAAGTTTTCTTGTTTTTATTCTTCTCCTTTCCTTTTTCCCTGTTTAATTTCTTTTTTTACTATTTTCTTTTTTTTCTACCTTTTCCTTTTCCCCTCATTTTATCATTCTAGCTTTTTAATTCATTCTATGCATTTTTCTTTATGCTGTTCCTTGTTTCATTGTTTCCATTCCACTTTTCTACTCTTTTTCCTCTGTACTCTTTACTCATATTAATTATTCAATTTCCTAGGTCTTGTACAGTTCCTCTACTATGTTTTTCTTTTATTATTACTATTAATCTTTTTTTCTTCCATCTCTTTCCTTTTTTCTGTTCCTAATTTTTTTTCAAGGGAGCATAAACAATAGCATGGAAATAGAATAAGAGGAGTGAAGTGTCAAAGTGAAACCTTACTACACTCAAAAATAACAAAATAAAGCCATAGAGTGGAGAGAGAACCTAATCAACTGAAAAAACCCAATCAAGATAAACAGATGTGTACACACCAACCAAAAAATACAAGCCATACTAAGAAACAGGAAGACATGGCCCATTTCAACAAACAAACTAAAAACCAAAAGGAGATGCATAACTTAGAACAACTAATCAGACATGTCCAAACAAATATCATAAACCAACTTAAAGGAGTGAAGGAAGAGATATACCCCAAGCAGTATAAATCCTAACAGGCCTACTCTAAGACATATACTTGTCAAATTTTCCAATGCTCAAGACAAAGAGAGACTATTGAAAGCAGCAAGAAAAAAGAGAACCATCACATACAAGGGAAGGTCAATTAGTTATGTGCTGATTTCTCATCTGAAACCATGGAGGCAAATACACAGTGTTATGACATAGTTAAGGAGCTAAAAGAAAAAATACTTCCAGCCAAGAATTCTCTATCTGCTAAGCTGGCATTCAAAAATGAGGGAGAGTCCAAATATTCACAAGTAAACAGAAATTAAGTGAGTATGTCAATAATAAACTGGCACTTCAAGAAATACTAAAAAGAATTCTGCAGTTCAAAAGGGAAAACAGGAGAGAGAGAGATGGAGGAGAGTGTAAGAACAACTAAAATGATAAAAAGAGAAAAAAATATGGCATACATAAACACGAAGAAAAACTGGATAAAGTAAGTGATTACTTGGCAATAATAACCTTGAATGTTATTGAATTAATTTCACCAGTCAAGAGACACAGATTGGCAGAATGGATAAGGAAATATGACCCATCTATATGCTGTCTACAAGAAATTCACCTTAGACCCAGGGATTCAAGAAGGCTGAAAGTGAATGGTTGGAAAACAATTTTACAAGCAAACAATAACAACAACAACAAAAAAGGCAGGAGTAGCTATACTAATATCAGACAAAATAGACTTTAAATAAAAAACTATTGGAAGAGATGAGATGAACACTATATATCAAAAAAAGGGATAATATATCAAGAAGAAAGAACAATCATAAGTATTTATGCACTTAATCAGGGTGCCTCAAAATACATGAGGCAAACACTGGAAAGACAATGTGGAGACATAAATGCCTCTACAATTACAGTGGGGGACTTTAATACACCATTATCACCATTAGACAGAACATCTTGACAGAGAAGAAATAAAGAAACATAGACAGTGAATAATACATTAGAGGATCTGGACCTAATAGATATATACAGAATGCTACACCCAAACACAGCGGGATATACATTCTTCTTGAGTGTACGTGGATCATACTCCAAGATAGACCACATGCGAGTCCACATAACAACTCTCAATGAATTCAGAAAGATTGAGATTATACAAAGTAAATACTCTGACCACAATGGAATAAAATTTGAAATCACTGTGGGCCAGAGAACCAGATTAGGCACAAGGATATAGAAGTTAAACAACACACTCTTAGAGAAACAGTGGGTTGAAGATGAAATTTCAAAAGAAATCAGTAAATTGAAATGTATGAAAATGACAGCACAACATATCAAAACCTATGAGATGCAGCAAATACTATACTGAGAGAGAAATAGATAGCCACAAATGCCTATATTAAAAATGAAGAAAGGCTAAATTAAAGACCTAAATGCACACCCAGAGGGATTAGAAAAAATACAACAAACTAACCCTAAAGGAAGGAGAAAGAAGGAAATAACAAATATTAGAGAAGAACTAAATGAAATTGAAAATAAGAAAGCACTAGAAAAAGTAAACAAAACCAAAAGCTGGTTCTTTGAGTAGAATAATAAAATTGACAAATCCTTAGCTAGACAAAGGAAAATAGAAAATGCAAATACATAAAATAAGTAATCAGGAGGATATCACCACTGATCCCATAGAAATAAAGAGTATCATAAGAGGATATTTTGAAAAATTATGTGCCAATAAGATGGATAATTTAGAGGAAATGGACAAATTCCTAGAAACACACAGCAGCCTACATTGATGAAAGAAGAAATTGACCCTTCAAACAAATTACAAGCAACAAAATTGAATCAGTCATCAATAACCTGCCAAATAAAAAGAGCCCAGGACCAGATGACTTCATAGGTGAATTCTACAAAACATTCTGGAAAGAACTCACACAAATCCTGCTTAAACTCTTCCAATAAATAGAAGTGGAGGGAACTTTGTCTAATTCATTCTATGATGCCAACATCACCCTAATCCCAAAGCCAAAGATGCCAGAAGAAAAGAAAACTATATACCAGTCTCTCTAATGAAACTCCATGCTAAAATCCTGATTAAATACCTGCTAATCATATTCAACAACATATCAAATGAATTATACACCATGACCAAGTAGGTTTCATCCCTGGTATGCAAGGATGGCTCAACATAATAAAATCAATCAATGTAATACACCACATAAACAGATCAAAAGAAAAAAATCACATGATCTTCTCAATAAATGCAGAAAAAGCATTACAGAAAATACAGCATCCTTTCCTGATAAAAATACTACAAAAGACAAGAATAGAAGGAAATTTCCTCTACACAATAAAGGACATATGTGGAAAACCCACAGCTATCATCATATTCAATGGAGAAATCCTAAAAGCTTTCCAAGATCAAGAAAAAGACAAGGATGCCCACTTTAACCACTCCTATTTAACATTGTGTTAGAAGTACTTGCTCAAGCACTTGGACATGAAAAAGATATAAAAGGCATCCAAATTGGAAAGGAAGAAGCAAAACTTTCACTATTTATAGACAAACCAATTCTATACATAGAAAACCCTGAAATATCTACAAAAAAGCTTCTAGAGCATATAAATGAGTTCAATAAAGTCACAGGTTATGAGGTCAATGTGCAAAAATCAGTAGCATTTTGGTACACCAACAATGAGTAACCTCAGGAGGAAATGAAGAAAAATTCCCATTTACAATAGCAACTAAAAGAATCAAATACCTCAGAATAAATTTAACTAAAGATGTAAATGACAGATATGCAAAAAACTACACAACATTGTTAAAGGAAATCAAAGAAGACTTAAATAAATGGAAGAATATTCCTTGTTTGTGGATAGGAAGACTAAACATCATTAAGATGTCTATCCTACCCAAACTGATCTAGAGATTTAATACAATCCCAATAAAAATCACCACAGCATTTTTTACAGAATTGGAAAAACTAATTATGGAATTTATCTGGAAGGGCAAAAGGCTCCAAATAGTTAAAGACATATTGAAAAAGAAAAACAAAATTGGAGGAATCATACTACCTCACTTTAAACCATACTACAAAGGTACAGTGGTTAAAAACTGTGTGATATTATCACAAGGGTAGACATACTGACTAATGGAACTGAATTGAGAGTTCTGATATAGAGTCTCACATGTACAGTTAACTGATATTCGAAAAGGTCACCAAGTGCACTCACCTTGGAAAGAATGACCTTTTCAACAAAAGGTACTTGGAAAATTGGATATCTATATCCAAAAGAATGAGAGAGGAACACCTTATACAAAAATTATCTCAAGCTGCATCAAAGTTCTAAATATAAAAGCCAAGACCATAAAGACCTGGGTAGATAAAGTAGGGAAGCATCTACAAGATCTTGTGGTAGGAAATGGTTTCCTGAACTTCTCACCCATAGCATGAGCAGCAAAAGAATATATAAATGGGACCTCTTCAAAATTAAAAACTTTTGTACCTCAAAGGAGTTTGTCAAGAACATGAAAAAGCAGCCTACTCAATGGGAGAAAATATTTGGTAACCATATATATGACAAGGGCCCAATATCCTGCATATATAAAGAAATCCTACATGTCAAAAATAAAAAAGACAAACAAGCTATTTTTAAAATGTGAAAATGATTTGAATACACATTTCTTCAAAGAAGAAATATAAATGGCTAAAAATCACAAGAAAAGATTCTTAACATCACTAGCTATTAGGGAAATGCAAGTCAAAACCACAATGAGATATCATCTCTCAGTGGTTAAACTGGCAGCTATTAAAAAAAAAGAGAAGACTGTAAGTGTTATTAAGGATGTGGAGGAATGGGAACCGTCATCCACTGCTGTTGGGAAGGTAGAATGGTACAACCATTGTGGAGGACAGTATGACAGTTCCTCAGAAAACTAACTGTAGAACTTCAGTATAACCTAGGAATTCCACAGCTGGGAATATACCCAGAAGAATTGAAAGCAAGGACATGAACAGATATATGTGCAGCAAAGTTCTTAGCAGCACTCACTATTGCCAAAAGTTGGAATCAACCCAAATTCCATTCAACAGATGAATGGATAAACAAATTGTAGTATATACATACGATAGAACATTACTCAGCTTTAAGAAGGAGTACAGTATTAACACATCGGATTACATGGGTGAATCTTGAGGACCTTATGTTGAGTGATACAAGCTGGACACTGAAGGACAAATCTTACACGATCTCACTGATATGAATTAAGCAAATTGAGTAGACTCACAGATCTAGAGTCTGCAAGATAAGATTGCAGGATATAGAAAGGGAGAAGAAGGATGTGAGCAAATGCCCAAATGGGAAAAATCTATGATTAGGTGTATGTTGTAGTTACACAGTAGAAGGACATGACAATGGTGCAGTGATACTAATTGGTTAAGCAGTGCAAGTAAGTCAGGAGATAGGGTGTGGAGTGGGTTTGGACTGTCCATGGAACTGGGGGAAGGGCTGAGAGAGGCAGCAGGTGAACACTAGGATTTGGTGCGGAGATGGTTGAAACTACAATTTTGGGAATGCTTTTTTGACAATAGGACAAAATAGGGTTACTGGTTTAAGGCATTGGGTGTATGGGGCATTTGGGACAGGGCACACCTAGGGCAGGCTTCTAGGGAGTGTGAAAATGTTCATCTTGACATAGTGTATTATATCAGTGGTTGAAACCCACATAATGAGTGGGAAGGTGTAGGACTCCCATCCTGGAGAGGCATGCTATGTTCTCAAATAGAAGGGCAGGAGTCGCTTGAGAGCATGGGCTGTGGCCAGTAAGGGAGGATAGACCAGTGTGTCAAGCCTTCAGTGCTGTTGCAAGTAACTATGAATCTGTTGCTGCAAAGAGTGAAACTTGGTGGTTGCCATTTATCCTGAGGGGAGAGGGAGGGAGGAACAGAATAGATGGAACAGGCAGCATTTTGAGGCAACAGAAACATTTACACAATATTGCAATGATAGATACAGGCCATGCTAAATTTCATCAAAATTTATGAAATTGTATGGTCCAAAATGTAAACCAAAATGTAAACCATTGACCATGGTTGGTAGCTAAGTTTCAATATTGTACAGTTGTAACAAATATACCACCCACATATAAAGTTATTAATAGGGGAAGAATGTTGAATATATGGGAGTCCACTTTGGTATGACCTAAACCTTCTTTGAAGGCAAAATGAAATACATTGGGGGAATAAATGGAAGAAAATGCCATTGTACATACAGGACAACACATCTTACAGTGATGAAAGCCAAATGTATTTTTAATTATCTCAAATATTTTATTTTTTTATTTTTTTTGTATTTTATTTCCTATTTTTAAAACTACCATTTTTATTTCATTTTCTTATTAATTGCATTTGGCTGTGTGTTTTTTTGGCTTCATTTTAGAAGACTTTTTGCATCTCAGAAGGTTTACAACTGTGGCAGGGGTGGACCATTTACTTGGAGTGTCAGTTATGGGGGATACATAGGAAAAGGTTCACTTGGGCATATATATAAGGCATATAAATGTGTTCAATTGTTCATGGGACATTGTCATGGTGGGAGAAGAGTCACACAATAACCAAAAGAATATTGAATTCCTGTACTGGGTAGCTCTGAAACACTCTCTAATGGAACAACAAGAATCCACCAAGTACAGAGGCAATGGCTAGTGAAGGAGAATGGTCCATTGATGTGCCCTTGATATTGATGACTGTACTTATGAACCTTTACTCTTGAAATTAAAACTTAGTATACTATTGTAGGGTACCTAAGCATTACCTCCTGAAAGCCTCCTTTTTGCTCAAATGTGGCCTCTCTCTAAGCCAAACTCAGCATGTAGATGCAATAATTTCCCCCAGTGTGGGACATGACACGCAGGGATAAACCGCTCTGGCACCAAGGGATTACTACCAAGCACCAACCAGCAATGCAAGTGGAAAAAGACCTTGACCAAAAGAGTGAGAAGGTAAAAACAAATGAGTTTATATGGTTAAGAGACTTCAAAGTGAATCAGGATATCATTCCAGAGGTTATGCTTATTAATGCCTCAGCAGGACCTAATTGACAGCCAAATTAGACACTACCCCAAATAGTGGGGCTCCTGAGGACTCTGGACAAGGTACTGTGTTCAGGGCAGATAGCTCATGAGTTTGGTGCCTTGCCAGTGGACCCTACTTTGGGATTTGTGCCCCCTTGTGTGACAGAATTGGACTCAGTTTTGGTTTCCCTACACGTGATTCGGTCCCTTCTGTTTGAACCTATAGTGCTAGATTTCATAAGTTTACATCCAAGAGACTTGAATCTCCAGACTCTCCACATGTCAGCTGGGCCCTGAGCATCAACAGAGTTGCAACAACTACCCTCCAGTTTATTGGTCTCACTCAGGACAACTAACATGGTAGTGGTGGTGGATAACCATGATACCAAAGAACCAAGAGAGTCTACAACTGCAAGCAAGAGAGTCCCATCCATTGGCCATATGGGACTAAAGCCCCCTCTCAATTAGAGGTGGAGTGGGCATCACCATCCCAGAATCCTTGGGGAATGAACTATGGACTAGAGTGGACTTAATGGTAGTCTGCTATAGACTTATTGTGATTCTAGCAATGCAAGAAATTATGTCATTGGTATTGAGGCAGTGGCCACTGGAGGTTCTCAGGTCAGGGAGAGGGAGAACAGGTGTAATACAGGGGCATTTCAGGACTTGGGAATTGTTCTGAATGACATTGTAATGACAGATACAGGCCATTATATATCTTTCCATAATGTATAGATTGTGTGAAAGAGTGTAGACTACAATGTAAACTATAATCCATGTTTAGTGGCAATGTTCCAAAATGTGTTCATCAATTGCAATGACTGTACCATACTAATGAAAGATGTGGTTAATTGGGATAAATGTGGGAGGTGTGGGGAGCAGGGAATATGGGAATACCCTTTATTTTTTTATGTAACTTTTATGTAATCTAAATATCTTTTAAAAAGAAAAGCTGAATAAAAGAGCACTTACAGTTTCAGGGCTCAACCAACATATGAACAGCAGGAAGATTTAATTCTCTGTGACACAAAATTAACTGGTATTTTCCACTTAATAAATCTCACCCAGGACAACCAACAAAAGGATGCTGATGAACAGCACCTATCCCCAAAATGAAGAGAATCTACCAGTGAAAGCAAGACAGTTCCATCCATCTGCCCCATGGGATCTAAGCCTCTTCCCAATTGGAATCAGAATGGGCATCACCATCCCCAAATCCTCAAGACTGAGGAACAAACAAAGATAAGGGGGAAATGCAACTATGGACTAAAGTAGACTTCTTATTATTCTAGTAATGGAAGAATTTGTAACATTGATTTAAAGACAGTGGTCACCAGAAGATCTGAGGGGAAATAGAGGGAAGAATATTTGTACCATGGGGCATGTTTGGGACATTGGAATTGTTCTAAATACTAAAGCAATGATGGATACAAACCATTATACATTTTCTCAAAGCCTATAAAATTGGAGCAATGTGTAAACAACAATATAAACTATAAACCATGCTTGGTAACAATGCTTCAATATGTGTTCATCAATTGTAAAAAATGTACCACACTAATGAAATATGTTGTTAATGGAGGGAAATGTGCGATGGGAAGAAGGTCGGGTATATGGGAATTCCCTATATTTTCAATATAACATTTATGTAATCTAAAGCTCTATTAAAATCCTCCCCCCCCAAAAAAAAACACTTAAGAAAAAGGACTAGCAGAGAACTTTTTCAATGTGATAAAGGGAATATTTGCAAAACCCAAAAGTAACATCATACTCAATGCGAAAAGGCTGAGATTTTTCTATGTTCT
>JAQZBX010044413.1:0-21370 GCA_029593785.1 Cabassous unicinctus
CGGGCCCTGGTAAGAGGGTGCGGGCCGCCAGGCCTGGGGGCGGGCTGGATGGGAGGGGGCGGGGCCGGCCGGGGGGCGCGGCGGGGCCAGGTGGGCGGGGCCAGTCGGGCGGGCCCGGGAGGGGTGGGGCCGGGCGGGCGAGGTCCAGGGTTCAGGGAGCGGGAGGGGCCTGGTCGGGAGGCGGAGCCCTGTGAAACGGGGCGGTCTTGGGGCGAGACCGGGGCTCGACTGGCGCCCAGAAGGGCGAGGCCTGGCGGGGGCAGCTGAGTCCCTGCGCCCGGGGGAGGGGACCGGGGCGGGCGCGGGGGGCGGGGGGCTCACGGGCCGCGCCCCCGTCCTCCTCCCCAGGGAGATGGTGCTGCTCGTGCACGGCTTCCCGTCCGCCGTGGCCGCGCTCCGGGTAAGGCAGGGGCCGGGGGCGGCGGGCTGGGGCCAGGCCCGCGCTCCCCGCCCGCCCTGACGCCCGCGCGCTTCCCGCCCGCAGTTCGAGTGGGCCTGGCAGCACCCGCACGCCTCCCGCCGCCTGGCGCACGTGGGCCCGCGCACGCGCGCTGAGGCCGCCTTCGCCTTCCACCTGCGCGTGCTGGCGCACATGCTGCGCGCGCCGCCCTGGGCGCGCCTCCCGCTCACGCTGCGCTGGCTGCGCCCCGACTTCCGCCGCGACCTCTGCCCGCCGCCGCCGCCGCACGTGCCGCTGGCCTTCGGGCCGCCGCCGCCTCGGGCCCCGAACCCTCGGCGCCACAACCTGCCCTCGGCCGGCACCGAGCCCGGCAGGGGCGCGGAGGCCCGGTGCACCCTGTGCACCCGCGCGCTCCAGGTGAGCTCCGCCCCAGGTCGGTGGGCCTAGCTGTTTATTGAGGGCCCAGGCCGCCCACTGACACCCCATCTCTTAAAATGGAGAGGAGACACTTGTGGCCATTCGTCGGCTCATCCGGAAGATTCTTCCTAGACCTACGTTCTTGATAAAATGCCATCCCTACCTCTCCACGCGAAACTGCAACGCTTTTTCTGCACTTTGTCTTTTTTTTTTTTTTTTGCAATTGACCTAACAAAATGAACTACTAACCATTTTAAAGAGAACGATTCAGTGGCATTTAGTTCATTCACAGTGTTGTGCAAGCATCAGGTACATGGAGTTCCATGACATTTTCATCACCCCAAAAGGAAATGCTGTCCCCTTTAGGCACTGCCTCCCCATCTCCCTCTCCCTTTGGATTTGCCTGTTCTGGACATTTGAGTCTGGCTTCTCTCACTGAGCATCAGGCTGACCAGGTTCCTCTAAGTTGGAGCACGTACCTGTATTTCATTCATTTTAATGGCTGAATAATCTCCCTGGCAGGAATATGCCACATTTTGTTTATCCACTCATCAGTTGATGGATTCCCTGCCTGTTTTACCTTAACATTTATTGCCATCTGACATTATTCTACTTATTTTACCAGTTCACCCCCTTTCCCCCACTAAACTCCCTGAGGACAGTTCTTGTTCAACTACTGTACCACAGTGTTGGCACAGAGCAGGCAGTCAACACAGGTTTGTTGAATAAATTAACTGAAATGACAGGCTTGGCTTCTATTAAGCTCTCAGACAATGAAATAGGTGGGTTCCTTGCCATTCAGAGATCAAGTGACCTGCTTGAGATCCCTTGGCCCACAAGGAACTATGGGCCTGGCCACACTGCCCAGGCCCTGGCGTCATCGCTGCTAACACTCAGAGGATGCGCCTGCTTCATCACTGTGGGCAAGCCTTTTTCCACTTCTCTGTGCCTCAGCTTCCCCCTCTGTAGAGTGCATGTAACTGGTACCGGCCTCACGGGGTGGTGGTGTGTAAAGTCCTCCGTCCCACTTGTGGAGCCTAGAAATGCTTTATGACTCCTCGTAGCAGCGTGATTACCACGTCTGCTCTCTTGCCTGCCTGCCGTCTGGGACAGGATGAAGAGGGCCCCCTGTGCTGCCCCCACCCCAGCTGCCCCCTGAGGGCCCATGTGATCTGTCTGGCAGAGGAGTTCCTGCAGGAGGAGCCGGGGCAACTTCTGCCCCTCGAGGGCCAGTGCCCAGGGTGAGTCCACCATCCCTACCCCAGCCCGGTCTAGCTCTGGGACGAGGGCACCCCAAGTCCAGGCTTGCGGCGGCTGAGAGCTCGTCTTGGCACCCGGAGCCTCACCTGGAAGCGGCTTGTGATGGCTGACTCTGTCCCTCCCACCAATGGCACCCCTTGGTAGCTGCAAGAACTCACTGCTGTGGGGCGACCTGATCTGGCTGTGCACGGTGGCCACTGAGGAAGAAGAAGGAGAGGAGGAGGAGGAATTAGAAGAGGTGAGAGGTGGCACTGGCCCCGGCCTTGCTCCCCTACTCCCACCCTGGGCTACCTTTTTTTTTTTTAAAGATTATTTATTTTATTTTATTTATCCCCCCCTTGCTGCTTGTGCTGCTGTGTCCATTCGCTGCGTGTCTTCTCTATGTCTGCTTATCTCCCCCTTGCTGTGAGGTCTTGCCGCATCAGCCCACAGGCCTGCCCTCACAAGGAGGCCTCGGGACGCGAACCCGGGCCTCCCATATGGTAAACAGGGGCTCTATCCACTGAGCCACACCCGCTTTCCCCTGGGCTGCCTTTGACCAACCCTCTTGTCCCCACAGGAACACTGGACAGACATGCTGGAGACCTGACCCTCGGTGTCCACAAACCCCACCCCACCCCTTTTCTCTGTCACTCCCAGCAGGTCTGGGGAGTTTTTACTTGTGTACAATAAAAAAAATCTGTTAATACCTTCTGGTTTTTGCCGGTGGTGGGTGTGGAGCTAGGAGGAGGAGAGGCCCTGCTAGCCGGAGCAGCACTGGGGCCTGGGGCGGGGGTGGGGGAACAGAATTGGGGGGAGGGGCTGCTGCCCAAGCCTGTGCCCAGCCCCTCCTCTGCCTGGAGGCCCCCCTGCCTCGGCTTTCCCCAGCATGACCCTGAGGTCCCATCATTCTCTGAGGGCTTGGGAGACGCACAGCCTCGGCTCAGAGCCCGCCCCTTTCCAGTGCCCAGCTGGGCTCTGGAGTTCTAATCCCGAGTAAAGGACCAGAGCCGAGGAGGCCGAGGGAAGGAGTGCCCCGTGGCTCTCCGGGCCCCAACCCTTTCTTGCTCTGTTTGGGGAGCTCCTTTCAAACCCAGGGAAAGAAAAGGACCCTCTGAGGGCCACTTATTCTTCCAGCAACCAAGAATGAGGCAGGGTCACCCCATTTTAAGGGCGACGAGGCTGAGGGTCCGTGAGGCCCCATGGGAGCCGAGGTCCCAGGGCTGACAGACTCCGGCATTCCTGCTCTCCCCTTACCCTCTGCGGCCTGGATAGGAGCCTCCTCCACTCTGCCCCGCCCAACCCCCTCCGCCCCACCCGCATTTTAGGACAGGCCAGCAGGACGGTGACTGGTGACTGGTCCTGCCCAGGCCTGCCCACAAGGGTCCCCCTCCCCTTCCTCCCTCCCCTCTCTCCCCTCCCCTCTCCCTTCCCTTCCCCCAGTCCCCTCCTCTGCCCCTTCTGTCTATGAGGAAAAGCTGTTTCTTGACCCTGCAGGGGTGGAGTTTAGAGGGGCAGGGCAGGGAGTTAAAAAAAACAACACAAAAATCCCATAATCCACCAGTTGCTGGATCCTTTCGCCTAGTTTTGGCTTGCTTTTGTTTTCTCCATGCTAAACCCACATCTTGGGTTTTCAGACCAGTCTAATCTGGGTACCAGCTGGGGTGCTAAGGAGAGCAGCCTAGAGGTCCTCCCACCCCGAACTCCACCCTTTCCTTCCGGGAGGAAAGCCAAGTCCCAGTGCCTGTGACAGGCTCCAGAAACCTCCTCCCACTCTGGAGCTCTGTGACCTGCAGCTCAGAGTTCCACTCTCGCCACACGGCACCCACAGAGGCACAGCTCTCCAAGTGGGCCCGAGGCCAGGCCAGGCCAGGTGAGTAAAGGGCTGGCCCCGACCTCCCCTCGCCCTGCTCAGCTCTGGGCTCCAAGAGACTCCCAGCCCCTGCTGCTTGGGCTCTCCTGCCTCTAATGCCCCTGCCCTCTGCCAGGGACCACCCCCCTTCTGCTGAGACAGCAGAGTTCCGCTGGTACACGGAAGAGGCAGAGTTCAGTTGCTCAACTCACCATGTTTATCCCTAGTCAGGAGGAAGCACGGCTGGGCCAGTGGAGTCACAGGCCCAGCGCCTGGGATTATTTGAAGGCCCCAGAACTCAAGGAGGGGGAGGATGGGGAAGAGGGTCCCCTGTTGGGCGTGGACTGGGAGCTGCAGCAGGAGGTAGTGAGAGAAATAAAACTGGCTGGCAGGGAGGGAGTTAGGACAAACAGGCCCTACCTAGTAGTCTCTCAGCGGCACACTGGAATCACCTGGAAAGCTTTGACAAGCGCCTTTGGTGGTCTGGGGTCCAGGCACCCGGAGATGCCAAGCTCTGCAAGTGAGGCCGGTGTGCAGTCTGGGCTGCGAACCACCGCGCTGGAGTTGGCTGTTTGACCTGCAGCACCACCACTGACTTGCTTCATGAGCTGAGGCCAGTTGCTCCACCCCTCTAAGCCTCAGTTTCCTTATTGTGCTGTTAAGGGAAGTGGGCCACACGTGCACTCCTGCCACAGCAACATGGAGCTGGTCCAGGACACCTCCCGCCCTCCACTCCAGTACGTGAAGGGGGTCCCGCTCATCAAGTACTTTGCAGAGGCTCTGGGGCCACTGCAGAGCTTCCAAGCCTGGCCCGATGATGTGCTCATCAGCACCTACCCCAAATCTGGTGAGTGGGGAGGACCCCCAGCCCTTTGCAGGGACACCCACCCCCACCCTCAGCCCTGCTCACCTGTCTCCCTCCATCTGCAGGCACCACCTGGGTGAGTGAGATTCTGGACATGATCTACCAGGAGGGCGATCTGAAGAAGTGCCAACGGGCCCCCGTCTTCATCCGGGTGCCCTTCCTGGAGTTCAGCGCCCCAGGGCTCCCCTCAGGTCTGTGGGTGGTGCTGGAGGCCAGTGAAAAGGGAGGTGGGGCCGGGGCCTGGGTTCACCAGGCCTTTCCTGACCCACCACTTAGGTTTGGAGTCTGTGAAGGATACTCCAGCCCCACGGATCCTCAAGACGCACTTGCCCCTGGCCTTGCTCCCGCAAACCCTGCTTGATCAGAAGGTCAAGGTGAGTGGCAGAGGAAGCCAGAGAAGGGGCTGCTGGGGCCATCCCAGTCCTGGCCCAGTTTCTCTGGGACGGCTTCTCACTTCCCTGAGCCTCGTCTTATCCTAAGGGGTGAGGCCATCTGCCTCGTGCTGTCACGATCAGCGAGACAGACTTCACCACTGCAGCCACGGGAAGAGCAGATTGTGGGTGCTTCTGGGCCCGTGGAGGAGGGGGCTGGTGGGAAGCCTGCACACCTGGTTCTGAATCTGGGTGTAAGTTTCAAGGGCCAGACAGGACTTTGGCATCAGATTGGGTTCAAAGCCCATCTCAGTTGCCCCCGTCGTGGGGCCTCAAGCATCAGCCTCGAAGCCTGTTTCCTCCTTTGCCAAACCAAAATACGACCTCCCTCCCTGGGCTGCTGGGAGGGGTGACAGGAGCGCCTGTACAGGCCTGCCATGCTGTGTGGTGACGGCGCCGGGGATTCCCCTGCCCCTCCAGATGATCTACATGGCCCGCAATGCCAAAGACGTGGCTGTCTCCTACTACCACTTCTACCAGATGGCCAAGGTGCACCCGGATCCCGGCACCTGGGACAGCTTTCTGGAGAAGTTCATGGCTGGGAAAGGTGGGTCTGACTCTGGAGGAAGAGGATGGGGGTGGGTGGGGGACGCTGAGCAGCAGCCAGCTCAAACTAATGCCAGACCCCCGGCCCTTCCCGCAGTGTCCTACGGGTCCTGGTACCAGCACGTGCAGGAGTGGTGGGAGCTGAGCCACACCCACCCCATCCTCTACCTCTTCTACGAGGACATGAAGGAGGTGAGGCCACCTGCTGCCACTTCCCTGTCACCCTGGGAATCAGGACCCCCACGAGGACCTGCCAAGCCCTCTCGGCCCCCCTCCCCCATGGCACCCCCACACCAGTCCTCCTCGGCCAGCCCTGTCAGTGCCTCTCCCCACTCAAGTTTGGCTGCAGTGCCACCTGAGGCAGGACTTTGTACAGTTATCAACCAGCTTGTGAGTCAGCTCCATGTTCAGGACAGATCAGCTCTTTCCTGCTGACCCCTGCCCCTGGCCAAGTGCTGTGCCAGCCCTGGGGCCCTCCCCCCACAGGGAGCCAAGCCCAGCGGGGTGCAGCTCACGGGTGGAAACAACTCATTCTGCCCCAGGGAAAGAGGACCAGAGTGCCTGGGAGATGAGCCCCAGAGGTTTCTAAGTACCAGGGGCCAGATTCCACCGGGAGGCTGGAGAAGGCTGCCTTTGTTTGCGCAGTGAGCCGCCCTGCCCTCCACTGACAGCCCTTCTGATGCTGCAGAACCCCAAGAGGGAGATTGAGAAGATCCTTGAGTTTGTGGGGCGCTCCCTGCCTGAAGCGACCGTGGCTCACATCGCGCAGCACACATCCTTCGAGAAAATGAAGAACAACCCCATGGCCAATTACACCAGTGTGCCCCCAGACCTCATGGACCACCAGGTTTCTGCCTTCATGAGGAAAGGTGAGGGCCCGCCCACCGGGGCCACGTGTCTGGGGAGGTAAGGGTGGACGTGGCAGCCAGCCCCGGGCCACGTGGGGCCCTCTCTGGCGAGGCTCTCCAGCCAGCCTCCCTCCCTCCCCGCCTCAGGCATCACCGGGGACTGGAAAAGCACCTTCACTGTGGCCCAGAACGAGCGCTTTGACGCCCACTATGCCGAGAAGATGGCAGGCTCGAAGCTCAGGTTCCGGACAGAGCTGTGAGTGGCATTCCTCAGGGGAACTGCGCCAGAGGGAGTGCTGTAAAACCAGCCTGAAGTGGCCTCGAGAATAAAACGATTGTGTGAAACGGACAGCCTCTATGGTAGCAGAGGGAATCTGAGCTCTTGGAAGAGTAAATGCCCCTTGGGACCATACAAGGCCACCCCCTCCTGCAGCCTCCAGTTCCCCAGCTCACCCTCCTGGGGAGGGGAAGAGGGATCTGACAAAGTAAAACCCAAAAGACGGGAGCAAAAGGGGGGAAGAATATTTATTTGATCACAGAAAATCTTTTGTGGCTCTCCCCCTGGACGGCAGCAGGGCCCTGAGTCTGCCGGCCTGCTTCACTTCTTCTTGGGCTCCTTACAGGCCACCACGTACCTCTGGGCCACATTGAGGGGAGGGGAGTAGCCATCTGCATAGGAGGTGTCTTCAAACAGGACAGAGTAGTCATCCTGGGGCTGCGGCAGGGGGAGCGAGCTGGTCAGAGGCCCCTCGTCCACCCAGACCACAAGAACCTCCGTCCACGGACTCCCAGCCCCAACTCTGTCCTCATCTGTCATTCTCTGGAGCCAAGAAGTCTAGATGTGTGACCCCAGTCCCTGCTGCCACAGAGCTCTCTTCTCAGCAACAAAGGGCCAAGGGCAGGGGACAAAGCTGGGAGAAGACACACTGCCTACTCGGCCAGGCCATAGCTGGAGGGCTTTGTGGCCTAACCCTGAGTTAAGGGGATCAGGGACAACCCAGAAGCCATCAGGCAGGGGTCCTGGAGACAGGGGGAAGAAAAGCCTTCCAACTGCCATCAGGGAACAGGTGGCCAGGTGCCAGCAGTGGCGTCCACAGCACAAGGGGAAGCAGCCTCAAAGTACAGGGCAGAGATGCAGGAGTCCAGAGCTCTGAGGAAGGGTCTAAGGCAGGTGGCTTCCTTCTCAGGGCTGTTTTCTCATCAAATTACAAAAATGAGGGTGGCCTGGAGAACATGTCAGGCCTTGCCACTCGGCTTCCCACGGTGCTGGAAGCTGGAAAGAGCAAGTCAGCCAAGCTGCTCCAGAGGACACGGCCGAAGGGGCAGAGGAGGGCGGCCAACACAGAGGTCTCTAGCTCAGGCTCTAAGATGAGACAAGGGGAGGAAGTGGAAGGACAGCGACCCCGTGCTGGCTGGGCTGCCTTACCCGTTGTGGGGGCGTGTGGATCAGGGCACGGTAGAAGCAGGTGGTCTGGGGATACAGGGCCAGCACGAGCTGCTCCTTCTGGAATAGGGCTTCAGGGTCCGTCTCAGGGTTGGCTTTCCACTGGGGCAGGGGGATGATGCGCCGCCGGCTCAGGGTGTGTCTCCTGGAGGGGGGGAGCTTGTGTCAACCTGTGGCCAGGTGGGGGGACTCCCTCCCAGCAGCTTGGCTGCCCCCTGGGCTTCTGTTGCCCCTTCCTGGCCCAGACACTCACTCTTTGCCTTCTTCATCAATGTCATCCACCTCATACCTGCGGGAGAAAAGGAAAACGCTGGATGCGGTGAGGTGCACAGTCCAGGTCAAGGAGTAAGCAAAGCAAGGGAAAGTAGCTGAAGGAGCCAGGGCTTTACTGCCATCCCCGCCAGCACCCTGTGCAGCCAGGTGCCAAATGGCAGCCCCAGGCGGGGGGGCCAAAAGCTGCAGGGCTGGTGTCCACTCACTTGTTGGTGGCATGGCTGTAACTGACCACCTCGGCCAGGATCCACTGCTCGTCCCCATCCACGGCCTTCACCCGGGCAGCCACTTTGTCTCCAGGCTTGGCCACATAGTCCCCTGAGGCTGGAATGGCCCCACAGAGGGGTGGGGGCCTGGGAGAGAGAGAAAATCCTGAGTCCCAGCTCCGGCCACCGGCCCCTCCCTGGCCACCTCCCCCATCAGGTGAGGCCAGCCACACCCCCCTCCGGGCCTGCCCTCACTTGTCACCCGGCTTCCCAATCCACAAGGGCAGGGTCATGGCTGACTGCTGCAGCAAGGTCATCAGCACCCCTCTGCGCATCGTCTTCCGGGGGGGCTCCGAGTCGTTGTACAGGCCCGCGATCTTGGCCGCTGTGGGAAGGAAGTGCGTCGCTTCTGTCCTCCAAGATGGCACAGGGGCCCAGCCCAGGGCCCTGCTCCCCAAGCACAGGCCTCTTCCCTGCTCTAGATGGTCCAGGCGAGACTACCAGACTCAACAGCTTAGTACTCAGGGCACGGGATACTCTCGGGGGAAGGAACCAGAAGGCGGGGCAAGGAGGCTTCTGGTCATGTTCTGCTTCTTGACCTGAGTGCCAGAGACAGGGTGTGTCCAGTTACTGAAAAACTACTGAGCTGGACACAGGTGTGCTTTCCTATTCTGGTACGGCGGGATTCAAAGGTGAAACCCCACCGCGACTGCAGGCCGTGTGCCTTTCGTGAGGGCCGGGGGGCCTGCGCCCTGGCAGCTGCCTTCAAGACACCCAGGGTGCGGCTGTGCAGTAACCCAGCCCGGTTCTCACCACTGCGGGGTTGGGGTGGGGAGAGGTGAGCCCCTGCCGGGGGCCTGAGGGCTGGGACGGTGCTCCTTTGGTCCCCGCTGCCTCCACTGCTGTGCCCGGGGCCCCACTGCAGGGGCCGCAGCCATGGGCTCCCACCCGGGGAGATGACTCAGGAAGCCTCACTGCGCCTGGTCCAGGGCTGCTGGAGCCATCGTCTCCAACTCACCAATCCGCCTCTCTTCCAACAGAGACTTGATTTCAGCAATCTTATCTAGGGCTTTCCGGAGGATGCTGAGCGTGGGGAGAAGGGAGAAGAGGGCTGGTTGCAGCAGAGCATCGACTTTCTTTGCTGGGCACGGCGGGAGGGGTTATTTGGACCAACCCAGCCTGCCGGTTTTTAGGGTTTATGAAAAACATAAGCTCTAAATAGGTGTTCTTTAATCTTCAAAGTGGAAAAGAACGGACAAGGCAATAAGGAAAAAGTAGCAGCCAAAAATCTAAGGGAAGGGATCCCAGGAAGTAACCAGAGCTGAGGGAGCTGCTTTTGCCTTGAGGGCATTTATCAAATTCCACTGCTGCAGTCTCTAACCTGAGACAGAGTGGGCCGAAGTTATAACCTGGGGTCTGCCCAAGGTGGGACGTGTAAATAGACACCCCCACCCCCACCCCCACCCCAGACTGTGGGGCAGTCGTCTTGGCGCAAAGCAGGGCTGGGGGAAGGAGACTCCTCTCTGAAAGGCTGTAACCCCAGGCAGCCGCTTGCTTGCATGGACTTGCAAACCCGGGACACCTCTGTGAAATTAGTTTACTGGGGTTCAAGAAGCAAACACACATCCTTCCTGCAGGAAAGTCCTTTTATCCTAGACCTTGGGGAATCTCCCCATATAATATTTTCACAGCAGTAAGCAGCACACACTCCGCTTCGGGTCATTTTATTCTCCTCCTCATCCATGGCCAGACCCTGGTCCATTCCTCTAGCATAAAACCTTTATTCGCTCCCACTTGGTACTGAAGGAGGGAGGCACAGGAGCGCCGCATAACACGGCATCATGGGAGTCCCAGAGGGGCTGGTTCTTGAGCTCTGATGAGCAACTTGCCCAGCAGAGGCCAGAAGATGGCGCAAGGGGCAGCCTGGGCAGAGGGAACTGGGGGTACCGCAGGAGCACTCGGTCCAGTATGGCTGGTGCATGGTGCAAGGGAGGGCTCAGCCAGAGCCACAGCAGCTGTGTGAGCACAGGGCCATGGGACGGGGAGGCCCAGGAGGAGAAGCCATGAACTGCCTGCAAGGCCTTGAAAGCCTGAGAGCTCGCTGCACCTGTGTGGAGGACCAGTGTTCTGCAGCGGGTCCTGAGCTGTGTGCTGTGAGATACCAGTGGAGCGGCTCTCAGCCCTAGCTGAACATCAGACTCCCCTGGAGGGCTTTTTAAAATATACCGCTTGTTTGGAACTGTCACACACAGATGCTGAAACTAGTGGGTTTGGTGTGAAATGGGATATCGATAGAGTATCTCCCTGCAAGATACTTAATTGCACAATGGAAAATAGCAACTTGTCTCTGGAGAAACCTGGAAGACACACACCAATGGGACCAGTAGGTATCTTGAGCCATCTAACATGATGCACAAAGAACTCTGGGCTATACCTGCCAAAAGTGTACAAACTGGATTTAATCTTGAGGAACCCAAACTGAGGAACGAACGTTCTACGAAATAACTGGCCTGTAATCTCCAAAATGCCAAGGTCATGAAAGGCAAAGGAAGAAAGGGAACTGTCAGATCAAAGGAGACTAAAGAGACATATTGACTAAACACAGCCGTGAGCCGCACTAGGACCCCCCCGCCCACTTTTGCTATAAAAGACATTGGTAGGCAGCAATGAAATCTGAATAAGATCCGTAGATTAGTTCATAGTTCTATATCGGTGCTAATTTCTCGATTTTGATATTTGTACTGTGGTGGTGTAAGAGAATGTCCTTGCTTTAGGAAACACTATTTAGAGGTTATGGGGCATCATGTCTGCAACTTGAACAGTTCATAACAGAAATGATGTCATATGTCCGTATGAAGGAATGATAAAGCAAATGTACGATGTTACAGTTCCCTAAATCTGTTATTTCAAAATAAAAAGTCAAGTATCAGTGTCTGAGCTCTACCCCAGTTAGATTAGAACTTCTGAGCACAGCCAGATTGCCAAGCAACTGTGAAACACTGAGGTAAACAGAACTGATATTGCAGAATTTATCAGAGCCTTAGCGCCTAGATCTTTTCGTATTTAAAAAGCCAGTGTTTTGGAACAGAATCTTCTCCATCTCAGAACCATAAAAGCT
This sequence comes from Cabassous unicinctus, assembly GCA_029593785.1. Classification (NCBI taxonomy): domain Eukaryota; kingdom Metazoa; phylum Chordata; class Mammalia; order Cingulata; family Chlamyphoridae; genus Cabassous; species Cabassous unicinctus. Next base: position 11,640 of record JAQZBX010044413.1, read on the forward strand.
TCAGATGTGACCTCTCAGCCACAGCACGGTTCTCTCCACACCCAGCCTGGCAGCAGCCCTGGGCCGGCTGAGGGGCTTCCTGCTGGCTGACATCCCTTGGAGGGCAGCCAAGAGGCCTGGCGACCATTTTTAAGTAGAGGGGCAACACCAGTGTGGGCCCTTCAGGACAGCCCAGGACCGCTTAGACTAAGTCATGGACTGTTTGATGAGGCTCTTTTTCTATATATATATATATATATATTTTATTACAGAAGTTGTGAACTGACAATAGGCTCACCTTTTTTAAAAAAGAAAAAAAGTAAAAAGTAATTCCTTTCCGGACTTCTCTCTTGCTGAGAGAGCCAGAGTTGTGTCTGCAGCACTAGATGGAAAGCAGCTGAGCCCCAGGGCCCCAGACAAGTGGAACGGCTTTGCAGAAAATGCCAGAGAAGTCCTGTGTCTTTGTTTAACCATTCATCTCTTTAGAAAAAGATCTCGAGGTGGCACACTGGCTTTAGGGGTCAAAGGGAAACAAGCGCAAAGAGCTCACTTTCCATACTGGAGTGGAGGGTGGGTATCCATTCCCTGGTGGGAACAAGTTATTTTCTAGCATTAGTCAAAAACCATTTTTCAAGATGCAACTATATTAAGGGCACAGAGAAAAGTGTCACAGATCGTGTCCTCGGTGACACTGACAACAGACAGTGGATAACTGTAACAGCCTCAGTGACCCAGAGTTCTAGCTCGGGAAGGTAGTATTTGGAGCAGCGAAGCCAGGGCAGATGGAGGTACAGTTTACCCTTCCAAGGCCCAGAATGACTCAAGGGCTGAACTACATCAAGCACCTGAAGAGAATGGAGACCGTGGCCCAGGGAGGTGGGTGTTAACTCAGTGGTTGAGCGCCTGCTTCCCATGTACAAGGTCCTGGGTTCAACTCCGGTACCTCCCCAAAATAAATAAATTAAAAAAGACCGTGACCCTGGACCATCTCTCCGAGCCAGCTGCAGGGCCTGGACAGCAGGCGGTTTGCTGGCACATGCCTGCAGCACGCTGCTGCTCCAGCTTGTGGGGCAGAGGTGGGCACCAGCCTTGAGTCTGTGATGTGTCAGCTCAGAAGCCAGAGGGAAGGTGTTTCGCCCCCATCCCCACATCTGCCACACACCACAGAGGTCAGCAATGAAGCTACATGCCTGGGAGGCAGCTGGAGCATAGCGAGTCACAGGACTGGGTTCAGCTCCTCAAGCTGGCTCTCAGTGTCTCAGTGTCACTTTTTCCTGAGGGGTGGTAAGGTAAGCCGTTATGAAAATGAGCCGACGCATGTTAGAGCACTTGGCTTGGTGCCTCTTGCATGGTAGATGTGTGCGCTCCCCACCTAGGCTCTCCGAGCTCTCTGCGGGCAGGGGTGACTCCTTATCAACCCTTATTGCTCTCCCTTTCCCAGCATGGTATTTGACACTGAGGAAGTAATTTACCAAATGGATGGATGAAGCTCTGAGAGACTGAAAAAGTGTTGTAGCAGCAGAACTGCAAAACACTGAGACCTTGAAAACAAGGGTATAAATATTTCATGCTGGGTAAGCCAAATGCTGGAAAGAGCCCACACTAAAGTGGTTTTAGAAGCTATCACCTCACTAGGTCAGCAGTTAGGCTGGGAAGGGAGAATGTGCCTTTTACTCTCAAAAAAGCATGATTCACGCTGATTAAGCAAGCCAAACTCTAGCCACAGCAAGTGGGAAAGGGCCCGATGGTGCCCAGACAATAAATCTACAAATCAGGGAGGAGACGAAGTGGGGAAGGGTGGGCCAGAGAGCCAAGAGGAGGCAGCTGTCTTCAAGGCAGCACCTCCAACCCGAATTCCCACCATCTCGCCCCTCCAGGTCAGCTCTACCCTCTTGCTCTGCTCGCCAACCTGGTGGAGGGAGCCCCATCAGATCCCTTTGTCCAAGTTAAAAACTTTAAAGTCTTTCTAACTTCCGCTCTCCCAACTGGTCACCCAATCCTTGGGTCTGATCTCAGACACTGCTCTAGAACCCAACCTTGCTTTTCCACCTCACTGCAATAGTCTCCATTCAGCACCATCACCATCTCTTGCCTGGACTCCCGGCCAGTCCATCCTCCACACAGTGTCCAGGGTGTTGCTTTTAGCCCTCGTTGGCTCCAATGGCCTCCAGGATCAAGTCCAGGGTGCTGGAAACTCTGCATGTCCTGTTGTCCCCTTCTCCAGTCACATGGATGACCTCTCATTGCCGCAATGCACATACACTGCCATCACTCTTCCACAGCCTTTGCCTGGGCTATGTGACCTCCCCTACCTGCCTACTTATCCCCCATCCCAAGGCCCAGCTCAAGTCTCGCCTCCTCCATGAGCCCGTCCCAGATCCCCAGGCCACATCTCTGCCGGCCTGTCAACTACGCTGTCCTGTCACTGTTCTTTTAGGTTGTCTCTCCTCTCTGGACTGTGTATCCTTGAAGGCAGAGTAGTGACATCCTCACTCGTGTCTCCCTTGGAGAGGGCCTGGTGCCAGGCACAGAGTGAGCACCGGCAAAGGTTTGCAGAATGGCTGGCTGCAGGCAAAGAATACCCAGGACCATGAGCACAGGACAGAGCTGGCAAAGAGGCAGGTGGAGGAGAGGAAGGGCCTTGGCACCATTAGGAGGGCTGCTTGGAGGCTGTCTCAGGCACATGCTGTCACCCCCACCGGGCCCTGAATGTTAGCCACCATCTTCGACATGAAGGCAGTGTTAGTTAAACTGCAAGTGCAACTCATTAGTCAGGAAATTAATTTCTTGGGTAGCAACGAGCATTTTAAAAAAATAAAAGACTATACATAGTAACAGTAGTAAATGTAAATTCAAAACTCTTATTCCAATTCTGTGACAGATACACATAGAAAATAAATGTGTACCATGGAAAGGCATATAGCCTGGTATTAAAAATTATAGACTTTGGGTTTAAAATCAGGCTTCCCATTTACTAGTTTCTGTGACTTTTGGCAGGTTACATAACCCGTCTGTGCCTCAGTTTCCTCATCTGTAAAATAGGTTGGCTGTGAGGATAAAATGAGGCAAATATCTAAAGTGCTTAAAACAGTTCCTGGCCCACAGTGAGTGCCACATGGGAGGTGTGGTCGTGGTTACTGGGCCACAATAGAGAATGTATTTCTTACTGGGGGTCATGGTCAAGAGAGTTTTAAAAACACTGGTATTAGGGGGACGGATGTCGCTCAAATGGTTGGGCGTCCGTCTCCCATATGGAGGGACCCGGGTTCGATCCCCGGGACCTCCTGGTAAAAAAACAAAACAAAAACAAAAACAAAAAAAACACTAGATACTTTATCCGCTTTACCCCATTTTATGTTTACAATCCTGTAGGCAGTTATTATTCCATTTTCATGATGGAGCAACTGAGTCTCGGCAGAAGTGACAGACTGCCCCAGGTCACATGACTAGTAAATGGCAGAGCTGGGGTGGGATTTGACCCCCACATGCCTGGCTGCCGTCTGTAGAACAGCAGGACTAAGGGGAAGAGGGAGCCTCAAATAGGCTGTAGGGCAGGTGGGACCCAAAAGGAGAAGCTGGGGAGGGGAGACCTGCTTGTCCCTGGGAGGAAAGGCAGGCTGGGGGCTGCAGTCTGGGGGCGAGGACAGGGGAGGCAGTGGCAGGGGAAGAGGATGGTACTCACTTGCACTCAGCCTCTGCATCGGCCTTGGCAGTTGTATAGAGGCCACGCAGCTTTGTCCGGTAATAGGGAGAGACTGCAGAGTAAACACAGGACAGGAATGAAGAGGCATGGGCAGGGGGCGTTGCCTCCACTGCACTGGAAATCAGACTTCGGGTGATTCAGAGAGGCCGTGGACTGAGGTGTGGGCTTATGGGCTCAGCAGTGCTCCCTGAGGCTGATTCCGCAACTCAAAGAGCTCACATTTTCAAATGGTACAAATGCCATCACCATATCTAGGAGAGAACTTTCTAACCTTTCCACATCATGACACATGCAGAAAATGTGTCAACTCCCTGGAGGAAACAGGTAACAATTCTCAAAGCTACTCAGAACTGGAAAGCAGCAGCCCAGGAGTCTGCCCACCTGAGGCCTGAACGACTCAGGCCTGGGCACACCAGCAGGGGGCTCTGCTCAGCAAACACCAGCCGAGTAGTGCTGGTGCGCTCCCAGCGCTTTCCCTGCAGACTCCCTCACCTCACTGACTCCCTAGTCCTCAGAGCTGAGGGGTTTCCCAGTCCTCAGAGCTAGGCAGTGTGCCGCCTGTCTCCTGGGTCACCTTAGATCAGCCAGCCTCAGGGCCTAAGGAGCAGTTCATTCTGGAAAATAGCAGGTATCTACAAAAGTCCCTTTCAAAAATCCTAACAGCCATGCCCACAGTCCTGGCCCTAACCCCCTCCTCATCCCTCTCTCCTGAGCCCAGCTACTCACTCTTGTTCTCTGTCTGCATCCTCTCGTGAGTCTTCTGGATGTTCACCAAATTGTGTTCGCTCCGAGATCGTTCTTCCTGCAAGGATGAGGACAATGGGACATGAGGGAGGCCCTGCATCCTGCATCCCAGGATGCAGGATGACCCCAAATATGACCCTCATTTCCTGAATCCAAACTCAGAACAAGTCTGAAAGGATTCTTTTCCTAATACAAAAGCATTACAAAAGGCATTAAAGTTAAATCATAAGTTAAAATTCTTTGTGATGTTCCTTTATCAAAAAAGAAAGATCGAGCTAAGATTTACTGCAATCGTCATCAAAATGCCAGCTGACTCCTTTGCAGAAATTGACAAGCTCGTCCTAAAATTCACATGGAGATTCAAGGGACACAGAATGGCCAAAACAATCTTGGCAAAGAAAAACAAAATTGGAGGACTCAGGCTGACTAGTTTCAAAGCCTACTGCAAAGTAACAGGAATCAAGATGGTGCGTGGTCCTGGCACAAGGTCCTGCAAATAGAGACCAATGGAATAGAGCTCCAAGACCAGGGATTAACCTCACATCTATGGCCCATTGATCTGGGGACAAGGAGGTGGGGAAGGACACGGGTATGACTCTACCACTCTTCTCCATATCACCCCATCTTTCTTTTTTCCTATGTGATACAGTGGTCCTGGGCCTAGAGTCGCAACTGTGAGTGCCAGAAGCTGGGATGACCCCTAGGCAAGAGACTGTAATCTGCCTTTACATCTTGATGAGCAGAACCCCAAGGACCTGGGACAGTGTGCCTTCAAACCACGGGACAACAATGGGGTTGGCCGTGAATGCAGCTACATTGCCTCGTGGTAGACAGCCCACTAGCAGTTTGGTACCCAAGTAACTCCACCCCCCCATGAATGCGAGTGGCCCAAGGGGGAGGCACTTGCTAGGCAAGTACTGACCAGCACCATGGCCAAACCTAACGAGACTTTCCAAAGGTGGAAAAGTTTGCATAAAAATAAATGACAAATGGAGAGGAGAAATAGTAGTTGAGGGTAAAGGAATGAATGAATGGGTTATGCAACAAGGGAGACCCAATATTACACTGGCGCCTCGAGAGAGGCTCAGAGCAAGAGAATAATGTTGTCTCTTAGCTCAATTATACCAGATGCCTGAGAAGGTGAAGCCATGTGTTTGCAGAGACCATGCCTGCTTCTGGAGGCGGAAAAGGTCAAATGGAAACCTGCAAACCTGAGTGGCAATGCTTGGGGAGACATTCTGGTCCCACGATATGACGACAGACTGGACCAATTGTTGACGACTAAATGGAGCGCTAGCCATGTGCCAGTATCTTTTGACTCTTATTTTTCAGGATACATCTACTACTAAGGACATCATTTGGGAAGGAATTTCTGGGAACTAATCCTCACATCAGACCGTGAGGTGCGACTCCGGCAAACCTATCACTTGGGTGCTCCATGCCTACATGACTGACCCCCATTAAAACCCTGGGCACCAAGGTTTGGGTGAACTTCCCTGGTTGGCAATGCTCTGTATATGCCTGTCACATATTGCTGGGAGAATTAAATGCTATCTGTACAATTCTACTGGAAGAGGACAACTCAAAGCTTGCACCTGGTCTCTGCCCTAAGTGCCTTTTGCCTCTGATTTTAATCTGTATCCTTTTACTGTAATAAACTATAACCATGAGTATAAAAGTTTTTTTGAGTCCTAGTGAGGCACTGAATCTGAGGGTGGTTGTGGGAACCCCTGACAACACCAGACAATGACAATAAAAAGAAATGAAATATTGGTTTGTGCCACAACATGGATAAAACTTGAAAACATGCTAGGTGAAGGAAGCTAGTCTCAAATGACCATATGTTGTATGATTCCAGTTACAGGAACTGTCCAGAAGAGGCAGCTCCACACAGACTGAAAGTAGATCGTGGATGCCAGGGAGGGTAGAGGGGCAAGGAGAATCACTGCTAATGGGGACAGGGCTTTTTGACAGGTATAAAGATGTTCTCAAAATGATTGTAGTGACAGGTGGACTCTGTGAATATACTAAAAACCACTGAGTTGTACATTTTAAATGGGTGAATTGTATGGTATGTGAACTTTAAATAAAGTTATTTAAAAAAAAAAAAAATCATGAAGTCTTGCATAGGATAGGAAATCCAGCAGGAGTGGCAGTCATACCCAAACTCCCCTGCTCTCCCCTTCATTACATCTTCTTGGTTCCTGCACGTCCAATGTCTCTGAACACAAACCCCACCCTTCCACGCCCAGCTCACAACCCATTTTCCCCTCTAGGCGTGAAGGGCTGTGGCTTTTACCTGGGTTTGCTTGATCAGCTGATGGAGCTCTGTGAGAAGTTCTGCAATGCGGGAGTCAGCAGAGACGAGGGCCATGGTATAGGAGGGCACCTGGCGGGGAGGGGGAACAGAAGAGAGGCCCATCACTGGCCTTGATAACAAGCTGTCCTGGAATTCTAGCCCAACCCACTGGTATGTCTCTGCAATATGTTAAACCAAGTCAAGGAATACTTAAGTGCCTTTCAAAAGCAGCATGCCCAGCTCTGCTACTAATATCCTAACAATTTTTCAAGCTTTCTGGTCTCCATTTTTTTTCCATCTGTAAAATGGGTATCACCCCTATCACCCTGCCATGTTTTGGGGGAAACTCGAATAAGGTTTCAATGGATACGAAGTCAGTTTCCAAGATTAAAGCACTGCTGCTTTCTTACTGTAGAGTGGCAAGAAATTGACTACTTAAAAAAATATATATATCTTAAGAAGAAAGTATTCTGAAAATAATAAAATGCTTTTGTACAATAAAAGATAATTAGATAAAAAAATTTTAAGAGAGAATAAGTTAGAAGTAAAAATGGACATATGCCTAAAGATAAGGGTAGAGTAGAAAAAATGAGAAAGGAAACGTTAGGATGTTGAAATTTTGCATGATATCCTACCTTCTTTTTTTTCTTTTTTTTAGGTACCGGGGACCAGGGAATGAACCTGGGCCCTCGTATGTGGGAAGCCAGCGCTCATCCACTGAGCCACATCAGCTTCCCTGAGTTGGTTTTTCCACTTGTTTTGTTTGTTGTTTTTTGTTTTTGTTTTTTCAGGAGGCACCGGGAACAGAACCCAGGACCTCCTATGTGGGAGGTGGGAGCTAAACCACTTGAGCCACTTCAGCTCCCTCCTACCTTCTTATAAAGATTGTTCAATCTACACATCTCCCTCACGCCACTATGACTGGATCATGCTGAATACAGAATAAATTTTTCCATGTCTTTAAATATTCATATTTTCTTGAGAGTCTCTGCTGCTATTTAAAAAGTAATATACACACTAGGAATAGAAGGGAACTTGCTCAACCTGATAAAGAGGATCTATGAAAAACCATACCTAACACCATAGTCAATGGAGAAAGACTGAAAGCTTTTCCTCTAAGATCAGGGACACAAGATGAGGATGTCCATTCTAGTCACTTCTATTGAACATTGTACTAAACATTCCAGTCAAAGCAACTAGGCAAGAAAATAAAATAAGAGGCATCCAAATTGGAAAGGAAGTAAAACTAACTATGAAGATGACAAGCCCTGTATAGAGAAAACACTAAAGTATCCATTTAAAAAACCATTAAGTCTTTTCAACAAATGGTGCTGGGATAACTGGATATTTATAACCAAAAGAATGAAAGAGGACCCCTATCTCACCCCCTATACAAGAATCAACTCAAAATGGATCAAAGATCTAAATATAAAAGCCAGGACCATAAAACTACTAGAAGAAAATGTAGGGAAACATCTTCAGGACCTTGTAGTAGGTGGTGGTTTCTTGGACATTACACCCAAAGCACGTGCAACAAAAGAAAAAATAGATAAATGAGACCTCCTCAAAATTAAACTGCCTTTTCACCTCACAGAACTTTGTCAGAAAGTTGTCAGAAGGGTGAAAAGGCAGCCAACTCAATGGGAAAAAATATTTGGAAATCACATATCTGATAAGGGTTTAATATTCAGGATATACAAAGAGATGTTACAACTCAACAATAAAAAGACGAACGACCCAATTAAAAAATGGGCAAAAGACTTGAATAGACATTTCTCCAAAGAAGAAATACAAATAGCCAAAAAACACATGAAGAAATGTTCAACATCACTCATGATTAGGGAAATGCAAATCAAAACTACAATGAGATACCATTTCACACCTATCAGAATGGACAATATTAAAAAGACAGAGAACTACAAGTGTTGGAGAGGATGTGGAGAGATAGGAACACTCATTCACTGTTGGTGGGAATGCAGAATGGTGCAGCCACTATGGAGTACTGTTTAGCAGTTCCTAAAGAAGTTGAATATAGACTTGCCACGTGACCCTGCAATACCACTACTGGGTATATACCCAGAAGAACTGAGAGCAGTGACACGAACAGACATCTGCACACCGATGTTCATAGCAACTTTATTCACCATTGCCAAAAGTTGGAAGCAACCCAGGTGTCCATGAACAGATGAATGGATAAACAAACTGTGATCTATTCACACGATGGAATATTATGCAGCTGTAAGGAGAAATGAAGTCATAAAGCATATGACAATATGGATGAACCTGGAGGACATTATGTTGAGCGAAGCCAGCCAGACACAAAAGGACAAATATTGTATGAATGAGTCTCTATGAACCAAATATATTGTGTAACATATTGTTTGATTCAAAAAAAATTGTATATGTACCCATTACATTTAATTGAGAAATGTAATATTTATTCATCTGTGTTTACTTTTTAGTTTTTAATTGTTTATATTTTCAATTAAATGTATAAAACAAAGTAAAAAAAAAAACCAAAAACCCATTAAAACTAATAATGAGGTTATTACAGCAAGATGCAAAAATCAGTTGTATTTTCATATAAGTGGGATGAATAATCTGAAAATGAAATTAAGAAAATGATTCCAATTTATAATAGCATCAAAAAGAATAAAGTGGGATGCAGATGTGGCTCAACAACTTGGGCACCCGCCTACCACATGGGAGGTCCTGGGTTAGGGTCGCCCTGCCTCTTAAAAGAAGATGAGCAGATGCTGCCTATCGCAGCAGCAGAGTTAGAGGCCGCCACAACGAGCTAGACTCCGCCCCTGCCACAACAGATGCCACAAGCCAGCAGACGCCACAGCCCACAGGGAGCAAATGTGGCTCAGTCCACTGGGGACTCGCCTCTCATGTGGGAAGTCCTGGGTTCGGTTCTGGTGGCTCCTGGAGAAAGCAAGCAAACAATAGACAGACAGACAAGCAAACCATCTGGGGGAAAGGGGGATAAATAAAGAAAAATAA
>JAQZBX010044414.1:0-21377 GCA_029593785.1 Cabassous unicinctus
ACTTGTACTCCTGTGTGTATACACATTGAGTGTGTGTTTGTGTATATGTGTATTTATCTCTATATGATTTTACCACAAGTGTAGGTTCATAACTACAGTCAAGATTCAAACAGTTCTTTCATCACAAATACTCCTCTTGTTGCCCTTTTATAAGGACACTCAGCTCCCCCACATCCTTAACAATTGGCAACTACTAATGTGTTCTCCGTTTCTAAAATTTTGTCAGAAAATTTTATACAATCATAATCACAAATCATGCAGCCTTGTGGGATTAGATTTTTCACTTAGCATAATTTTCTGGAGATTTATCCAACTTGATGTGTGCATCAATAGTTTGTTCCTTTCTGTTGCCGTATAGTTTCCCATGATATGTATGTACCAGTTTGTTTAACCATTCCCTAGTGGGATGATATCTGGGCTGTTTCCAAGTTTTGGCTTTTTATGAATAAAGGTGCTGTGAACATTCATTACAGGTTTGTGTGTGTGTGTATGAAGCTTAAGTTTTCATCTATCTGGGATAAATGCCTGAGATTTGTGATTGTTGTTTTCAATATGCCCACATATGTCAAAATATTCTGGCATGATTTGTTGAAAAGTCTATCCTTCCTTCATTGAAAACCTTTTGGACCTTTGGAAAAATAGGTTGAGTATTATTATGTGAGTCTACTTCCAATTCACTGATAGATATGTGTGTCTATCCCTTCATGAATACCACACTTACTATTTTAACTACTGTATATATATAGTAAGCCTGAATGATGGGTTGACTTATTCCTCCCACTTGTTCATTTTTTTAAATATATTTTACTCATCTCAAACCATTGCCTTACCAAATAACTTTTAGAATAAGATTTTCTGCGTCTAATGCTGGAAAGCCATGTATACATCATCTCCCATGCCTTGCCTAACCCTTCGCCTTTTCTATCTTGTTCAGATGTTTCAATATGTTTTCATTCTACAGCTTAGGGAGATGTTAGGTCTAATGGAGTGGCCTGACCATAATTTAAACCTGAAAACTAGGAACAGGGAGTTCCAGCTGTTAATCAGGGTAGGAAATCTTAGTGGCATAGCCCCTTGGCCCTGGATGGAATTAATGGCCTGCCCTAGGGCAGTACAGATTTATCTCTCCTTCAGGATGTGAAGTGGGGCATGCAGAGCTGCCATCCACTGACCCTGACCTGAGCAGTTGACCTCCCTTGGTGACCAGCCACAATGAAATCTCTTCTCCTGCTCTTTTGAACCCTTTGTGCTGTGTAAGTAAGAAAGCAATCATTTGCTGAAAGTTTCTGTTGTACCTGAACCTGTGTTCCTATCATGTACCACATAAAAATATGCAGCACGTCTGAAAAAAACAAACATAAAACAATCCTCCCCCCACCCCCCAAAAAAACTTTCTGAGGTGGCTGATATGTTCATAGGATTCACATTAAGCCTATAGATCACTTTGGAGAGAACTGAAACCTTTGCTACATTGATGTTCCAACCCCTGAGGACTGTTTGTCTCTCTATACATTTAGTCTTATTCAATTTCTTTCACTAGCATTTTGTAATTTTCAGTATACAGAAATATCTAATATTGTTAGATTTAGAAATGTGATTAGTTTTTTTGTCTTGATCTTGTATCCTGGGGCCTTCCTGAATTCATTTATTAAAGTTATTTCTTTTAAAAAAATAAATTCCTTGGAATTTTCTATATAGACAATCTTGCCATCTGTAAATATAGAACTTTATTTGTTCTTTTCCAATTAGCATGCCTTTTATAACTTTTTCTACCTGTATTGCAATGGTTAGAATTTCCAGTACTATACTGAATGAATCATGAGAGTAAACATCCTTATTTTTTCCAGATTTTAGGAAAAGTGTTCAGTCTTTCACCACGAAGTATGCCTTTAGCTGTGGAATTATTCTAGATTTTTTTCATCAAGTTGAGGTAATTCTTTTCTGTTTCTAAAAGATATGAAATTATTTCTTTTCTTTATCATGAATTTCAACAAATGCTTTTATCTGCATGAATTAGTATGATGGCAGTAATTTTCTTCTTTAGCTTGTTAATATGGTTAGATCGAATTAACTGATTTTCTAGTTTTCTACCAGCCTTGCATATTGGGGATAATTCTCACTTATTCATGGCATATGATTCATTATTTGTATCTCTCTCTGGAAATATTCCAATCAAATCATGACATAATAATGATCCTTAATATAAGTGAATTGAAGTTTCTTTATTTAAAGTACAATAATATCTGTAATTTAAATACTTATTGCAAAGAGTATTATATTTTATATGCATATACATATATACATATAAGTATGGTGTAAAACTACTGAGAAGAATTTTCAGCAACATATTTTGTTATAGTTAGTTATGAAAACTTTCTCATTACACTTGAAAAAGATATAGATAAGGTTATGAACCCATTAATTCAGTGTAATCATTTATTCAGTTGATATTTATGTTGCATTCCCTCTGTTATAGGTGAAAGACTACAGATAAGAATTCAATAGTGTTGATTTTACTCAAATAATTGGACTAAATTTATGTAAATATCTGCAAATTAAGAATAGTTGCACATTTTCCTAAACTATCAAAATCTTGAGAAGGAGTTAAATACAAAAATCAACTACAATTATATCAAAATTGTTTACGGGGATAGAAAAAAATCTCACCATGTGAGGTTTGGATGTGTAGGATCCATTTAGTGGAAAACTCTCAGGAAAATACCCAAACTATTGGGTATTTTGGAAATTGTAAAAATAAAGAATATTATTCGCTGAGTAATTATGACATAGTTTTATTTGATGATGTAAATTTTGGATGGTGAGTTAATAAGCATACTTCTTACAGCATTAATTTTGTTCATCATTGACATTGTCTTTAAAGTGGAAAACTAAAAGATTGTTCTATCTGTGAATAGCTGCTACTTTTTTAATATATTGCCATAAAACAGTAGAAATAATCATATAAGAATTTTTCTGAGACTACATAGGATTTCCATGGAGAAAGTATAAATTTCTTATTAATTCTATTGCTGAGTAAACCAATCTAATACAAATAGCCTAAATAAAAAGTTAAAATCTAAGAACATCAACGTTTTTTCCTGATAATAGTGGGAAATAAATTTAGCATCTTCAATTATTGGATAAATTGAATTTTAAGTTTCTGAAGTTACAACTCCAAAATTGAATTTTTGTTTCATTTAATTTCATAATTATATATCCATTTTTATAAAGTATATTTAAAAGTACTTGAGTAAATTTTGTATTTAGAAAATAGCCTTTAAAGAGATTGCTTTCCAATGAAAATCTATCTTATCTGACTTAGAATTTCAGAAACTTAGAGTAAAATGTGTTTCCTGCATATAAATATAATGTTAAAATTTTCTCTGTTATGAATTATGGATGCATTATCACTTTTAAAGTGAATATTGAGATCATCCAAAATTCACTTCCTAATTCTCATTTCTCAATTTATCTATTCTCACCCACTGTACAAGTAGAATGAAATAACTTATAAAAACAGATTTAAAAGTTTCTTTTTTGTTTATAAAATCAACTCTCCTGTTACAATTATAACATTTGTTTCTTCTTTTAAACATATTTCTGTTTCTTTAGTGTCCAAAAACATTCTCATTAATCAGATGCAAATAACTTAAGTTGTTGAAATGGAAACTAAAAATAAAAATATGCTACTATTCTTATTGCAGTACAAAAATATAGAAATCCACCATTTACTTTTTTTCTTCTTTATAAGAAACTTACTGATGTAAAGTTACAGAATCCCAGGGAGAAGTAAATCAATATTTACACAGTAATTCTTCAATGTCTCTCTCTTTAGATATATACATATATGTGTATATATAAGACCCTGATTAAGCATACTGTCTGACCTTGAAAAAGTCCAGCCTGTAACAAGTGTCATAATTTTAAGATCTTGAAGTGGTTCCTTCTGGATTTTTATATCTGACTTGCTGGAGGCAAGGAATAATTCAATCCAAATCCTTGTTACTGATAGGCCTACCACATAATCTTCTTCATTCTTTTATACCAGCTGATAAAGGTCACAAGATATCATGAGATCACCAGAAGAAATAGAAAGGCACAGTGAAAAACAACTATCCCTAAATTGGTAGGGATATTCATTGAATCCTTTGATCTGCTTTGGTAGTGTTTCTCTTTTTTACCATCCGTCATGTGATGGATGTGTGATTGTGACTTATTTGAGGTGCTAAAATGGAAGACATTATATATGCTGTGCTGGATGAAAAAATATTGTGGCCTATGTGGGATTCATAGCTTCCAAGACTTTTGAAATTGCATTTAAGTATTATATAACTTCTGCCTAATGTAATGAAATCTTTGGATTCTCAAAGCTAACACAGTCTCGATCTACCAGTTCACTTTTAGCTAGATTGGTCTATTGTGGTTGCATTCATCCAGTTTTCTGCCTAATCAACAAGCCGCAATCACTATGAGAGACAGAAGATTTAGTGGAGACTAAAGATATATATAGTTTATTAAACTTAGTTTTATTTTAACATCAACATGTGAAAGAAATTTAAAATAAGACAAACATTTAAACTATTTAACAATAGTATTTTGAATGTAGTAGATCTAGTGGTTTCAGATAATGATGAAATTTATATCAAACAATAGTTTACAAGTCCATAAAGAGATAACAATTGAATCTAATAATATCAGTATTTGTAGAAATGTTATTAATATTATTGTAATGTTTTTATTTTTACCATGATACAACGAGTTTAGGAGTATTTCAAATATTGCATCTAAACATCTTTCTGAGGATTAAAAGTTGTTTATTTTTAGTGATAAATAAATCTATTAAGGCAGAAAGCTATAACATATTCATAATGATCACTAAGAATTCTGGACTTCATTAGGTTTTTTAAGTTTTATAAATAATCTCATAAAGAAATTTACTAAATACTCCAACATAAGAACTTCACATTTTGGCAAGCAAGCATCTGCAATCAGAATCTCAGGAAAGATATGCTGAAGCTCTGATATTTTTCTAGATAGATTAATTTTATACGGATAACCATTGTTTTAACAATCCTGGTCTCTGTGGTATTAAAAAACTAGCCTGTGATTGCATTTCCACAGCATAACAAATGCTTGCCCAGCAAGGAGCTGACACACTATAAAACCCCTGCTGCCCTCTTGCCCAGCATATTTTATACTCAATATGAACAGAATTCAACACCCTTTCTCTGATGAAAATGCAAATACAAATGGTTATCCCCATATATTAGCAAAATGTCCTGAATAAATAAGCTAGTTGAAACTTGTAAAAGCTTGTGAGCTTTTCTAGTTGCAACTTTATACACCAATTAAAAAATAATCTCACTATCCAATTTTCTGTAAATATATGACATTTCACCAAACTAAAGAAATGCCCTATTAAAAGAATGGTTTAGAATGATATAAAAATTTCAATTCAGAAGGAAATTAAGTGTAAGTATTATGCCATCAATTGGGTTAATAAAGAAAATGTCCATGTCTTTGGAAAAGATCCCTTTGTTTAAAAACACTGCCTCTTTGTAATGGAATTAATAAAATACTGCATATTTATTTATAAAGCCATGCATATACTTATTTTATTAACTCAATTTTTATGTATCTTGTAAAAAGCTATTTGTTATTATATAGCTAGAAATTTTGAATATAAAATCTAACTAAAAATAAAACTCTATTGCATCTCTTCTCTTCACCTAAATGCCTCAAGCACATTGTAAAACAGTAAAATACATGTAAGAAATTGGAAAACAATTAGAGGACTCATGATCCTGTGGCTTTTTAATAAACACAGTTACTTTCAATATATTTTTTGCTATTTTTTATGTTCATATTTATTTCTATAAAATTATGCATACTATATTATTTCATGTCATGCTTTTTTAAATGTATTACTATTACATGGACACAATCCATATCTTTCCATGTTATCATCTAGTATTCTTTTTTATGGTACCATGGCCTCCCATTTTATAGTTCATAAATTATTCATTTAACTATTGTGCTATTTTGAAACGTTTAGGCATTTAGGTCATTGGCAATTTTTCCTATTAAAATCAACGCTGCACTTAAACTAGATTTGAGTGATATCCATGATGTTATCTTCAGGGTCTAAGGCTAGGGCAGAGGTTTCTGGTTAAAAGACATATACTTTTAAGATAATTGATATGTACTTGTCGGTTACTCATCCAGAAATTAAATATCCAAGAAAGATATGAAAGATTTTCAAATCAATAGGGAAAAAAACAACCACTAGCATATCATCTCATGAAATAAGAAAATATGTCCTATTCTTTTCAAGGAGACATCAGTGATTTTTAGAGTAAAAGGATCATGTTTGCCTTTTGTGGTAGGCTGGAAAATGGCCTCCAAAAACATTGAGTCCTAATCCCTGGAACCTTTAAATTACCTTACATGGCAGTATTTCAGATGTGATTAAATTAAGGAACTTGAGAGGAGGAGATTTTCTCAATTATCAGGTAGGCCCTAAATGCAATCACATATATCCTTCTAAGAGGGGTGAAGGGGAAATATGACACGAACGGAAGAGGAGAAGGTGATGTGACGATGGGCACAGAGATTGGATGATGTGGCCAGAAGCCAAAGCACACCAACAGCCGCCAGAATGGGAAGAGCCAAGAAGCGTATTCTCCATTACATCGTCCCGAGGGAGCATAACACGCCATTACATTGATTTTGGCCTATTTCAGACTTGTGTCCTCTAGAACTGTGAGTTCATGTATTTCTGTTGTTTTAAGCCACTAGATTTGTGGTAATTTGTTACAACAGCAATCAGAATCTAGTATACCGCTTGTCTTCATTAATTTCCTCTTTCTGCTTTAAATTTTGCTACTGATGTTTTTCTCTTTGGAAACTTTCAACTGAAACTTCATTTTATAAGCTTTCCTGATTTTTAATTTTCATAAGAAGGTCTCCCAGTTTTAAAATTGTCTTTTTGTCAATGACAGCAATTTGGACGATTCTTGTTTAACCCAAGAGTGGCAGTTTCTTTTTTTTAAAATTCAAATTATTTAATTAGTTTAGGGAAGCATTTTATTAATAGCAGAGAATGCCTAAGTAACTTCTGTTTTGAGGAATGTCATTAGAATTACATTTATGGTTGCATATATAACAATTTTTTATAAAAATTTCTTTCTCAGAAGTTAACAAGTATTGTAGTTTTCAAGGATATACATTCTGATTTTCCACAGAATTTTATAATTGCCTATGCCTTCCACCAGTTTATACTCATGTTGCTTTACTTTTCTTTTCTTTTCCCCCAAATCCAATTACCTCATCCCTTCAAACAAGCTAGTGTATGTTCTTAACTGTAACATACATTGTCTGTTTTCTATATCCCCTGGTAAAATGTAAGCTCCACTAAGCCAGGCAACTTTGCCTGCTTTTTCCAGTGATGAATCCCCAGCACCTCACAAGAATATCTGGTACATGGTGGATGGCCAATATGAATATGTGGCTTCAAGTCTGAAGCATCTTGCCTACACAAAGGATCTCTACATTGACTTCATAAAAAATAATAATAATAATAATGCTGAATCACAAGTAGTTTTCCTCTCAAACCTAAGTATCTCTTTCAACAATGCCTTCTGGTATTTAATGATTTTATGAAATTTTATATTTCTTCTTGTTAAAGAAGACTATTTTCCTTCACTCTCATTTGGATACTTACAGTGCATGCTATTTAATAAGATAATTTTTAAAATATGTAAATCAAGAATTTCTTTAGAGTATGAATTTATGTGGAGCACAATAAATTTCTAGTCTGTATACATCAAATCATTATATCAAAAAGTATTTCATTTGATACATAGTCTGTTATTAATTTTCTGCCATTTTTTTCTTTAAGATATACTGAGTAAATCCATACTCTTTCATCTTTTAACCAAATATTTAATATATTTTCCGTAAGATTATCATTTATTTTCAATTTTCTCTGCAATCTGCACAAATTTTGAAAATATATCTTTCACAAAACTTCTTTTTATTTGTACTGTGTTCAGTTTCTTGCAATCCTTAATTTACTTCATATTCTTTTTTTTTTCTCATTCTTGTTTTTCTTTACACTGAGCTATATCTGTTTCATGGTTTCATGTACAATTTATTTTCTTGCATTCTATTGAAAAATTTTTTCATATACGTAACTTTATTTTTAAAGAAGTTTTATATTACAGAAAAGTTACATTGAAAGTGTAAGAGATTCTCATATATACCTCCTCCTCCCCTTCCAACATTTTCCCCTATTAATAACACCCTATAATAGTGTTGTAATTTGTTACAATTGATGAACCAGTATTGAAGCATTGCTACTAATGTCTGTTGTTTCCCTTAGGGTTTACACTCAGGACCATCAAATTTTACAGATTTTGACAAAATGTATAATGGCCTGTATCTGTCTGTGCAATATCATGCAGAACAAAGCATTTTCTTTGAAATTTTACCTTAATTCATGAAGAAAAAGTACTTTTGAAAGTACTTAATCTTAATATTCTGGTGATTTTTTTCCTTTTTTTTTTCCTGTTCTGAAATTTTAGGTTTGCATTTTCATTAGATATTATGTTCAATGCTTATTTTTATGTGAATTATCATAGAAGTGAAATCTTTTCAGACTTAATGTTTGATAACAATAGCATGTTTAGATTGTCCTTACCCTTTTTCCCTTTCAGATTCACTGTTCACATTCAATTTAACTATTCTTCCTAGAATCACACCAGTAGGGTAAATTGATGATCCCAAATCCATTCCCTAATCTACAGCAGCCTTTTATTTAGTGTACCTTTGTTCAAAATAATAGTGACTCACTCATTTGAAGTATATTGTTCACATTTCTGATTGTGAAATGGACTACATGCAAATATGTATTGGAACATAAAGGAGCCAACAGGCAAGGTGACCTATAAATAGTGGAAACACACAAAATATATTTATTTAAATGTGCATAATGATCGAGAATTAGATGAAAATAATGCCTTGTTTTTGTGAGTAAAAATGGACTTTGTTTCAAATATTTGCATTTCAGGAGTTGTGGCATTTTGCTCAGAGATAAATTGAGGTTAATAAAGCTCTACTACAAGTATTTTGTGGTTTGAATTATATCATTTTCATTAAGCACCTAATATAGTAGATATTAAATAATGTGCCCCCTTTTTCTCACGTAATGTCACTGGCTCTCAGTTTGCCTCTGTCTCTCTCTCTCTTTATAGCTAGCTATAGATAGATAGATAGATAGATAGATAGATAGATAGATAGATAGATAGATAAATAGAGATATCTATTTTTAGATGTTGATATTTAGATATCTCTCTATGGCAAAAGAGACGAGAGAGTCAAATTAATGAGAAAATATATATGTATAATAGATTAATCAATAGACGTTTTTAGATAACTGACCAAACTATAAAAAATATGCTGTGATTCTTATATAAAATATGTATAATTCATTGGAGATAACATGGCATTTACAAATGGAAAGATGCTTCCAGGCATTAACTAATTAGTTGTAGGTCAGGGTTACATAATTCCTCAAGATTTATTTTAGGTTGATGCTTTTCTATGCACAATTAGGGTTGAATATACACTTTGTTCACAGAAATAGTGCAAAAGCATTTTCTGATACTTGTCATCATTTAACATTTCCCTTTGTTTTAGTGATAATTAATAGTCGCTGACTTCAATTCCTGGAAGCATAACAAATTCCGGATAGAACGGTGATTTGAGATCAAGAGATCCAATCCATTCATTTAATCAATAAGTAAAATGAAATACTTTCATTTAATTTCAGAACAGCTAAGCATTAATATCAGACTTATAAGACTCCATAACTTCACTCCCACATATGCTTCTCTGCATTTATTATTTCATAATTCTTTTACTTCTTGACTATCTTTTTTATTAGCTTTCCTTTGTTTCTTCCTCCCACACTCTTGTCTGTACTTTCCACAATGCTGTTTTCTAAATCTAGTGTAGCCTGATGCTTAAAACTGATTTATCAGAAATCTGTCTATTTTTTAATCTCTTTACTTAGTCATGGAGATACTTTGTAACAAATACATCATTCATTTTAGTTTACTGCTAAAAAAAAGTTTTCTATAAGGATTTATTCATATATGTTTTAAAAATGGTTTGGTTAAATGTCAGCCCAATTTCCAATTGGTGATCTTGTAAAATGTAGCACAACTATACATAAGCAAATCTTGAAAGGTGTGTCCTGTATTTGTTTTTTATAATGTTAGATATCACAATCATGGTTGTATTAGTCAATTGTGTTTAACCAGTTTTAGATATTTATGTTATAATATCTGAAAAATTTTTATTTGATATTGATAAAGGAATTCATTTTGATAATATAACAATTACATATTAAGATCTGTTATAATAAATCTGATATATTGATAAAATACACATATATAAATTAATGCAATATTTAAATAGCTTAGGATATAAATATATAAATATAAATATATATATATATGTTATAAAGTAGTTTTATGATTATAACTTTCAAGCCTTTCTTACTAATGTAGCTCAAAAAATCAAAGAGAAGAATTTACCCTACCTATCAGGGATCCAGGGATGTAGGTAAATTTGTCCCAAACCCTCCAATGTTATAACTTATGAGTATATAATAGCAACCAAAAGACTTCTATAAAGTAAGGATATTCTCTCTCAGGGTGTTCTCCCACCAGTTTCCATAAGACCATTTCAAATCCATCCCAGACCATCTGAAGGACAAGCTCAAACCTCTTACTCTTTTCTGCAAGATTCCATTAAGCAAAATAATCATGAGTTTAGGAAAATTCCCTTTTAATGGTTTACTGTTAAAGGATAATAGCATATAGAGTTGCCTGTGGTTATTTGGGCTTAAAACCTCACTAGATCATGTATCTTTTCTCAAACTTTCACTCTATCAATTCAATGTCTGTGCCTGGGTGTGGACCCTTTTCAGTCTTAGCATTCCCAAGTCAATTTTTAAAGTAGTTTTAAACAAAACTTTAGAATAATGATAAAAAGAGCTCTGGTATCAATTATTGCTAAAATAATGTTTCCACCATTACTTTATAGAAAATTCTGATCCAAATCCTTAAACAGATTCCGGGGCTGTCTTATGCTGTGGCGTAATATATTCTTTAATATTTTTTTAATTTACTGAGATGTGTTTTGCAACCTAAGATATGGTATATCCTGAAGAAAGATCCATGTACAATCAAGAAGAATGTCTTTACTCTTTTTGTTAGGTGAATTATTTTATAAATGCCTGTTAAATCTAGTTGGTTTAGACTACCATTGAAATCTTGTATTTCCTCATTGGTCCTTTTTCTAGATATTTTATTCATTATTGAAAGTAGTGTGTTAAATTCTCCCACTATTCATGAAGAACTATCCATTTCTTCCTTCAAATCTGGCAGTATTTGTTTCACATATTTTGGGCTCCTCTGTTAGGTGTGTAAATATTTATAATTGTTATGTATTTTTGTTGAATTTATGTCTTCATCAGCATATAATGATCATCTTCCTCCCTCATAATTGTTTATGACTTAATGTCTAATCTGATATTAGAGTAGCTATCCCAGATCTCCTTCGGTTACTAATTGCATAATATATTTTTCCATTTTTCACTTTCAATCAGTGTGTGTCTTTGAATTTAAGGTGAATCTCTTGTAGACTCATAACATTTGTTTCTTGCTTTTTTATCCATTCTGCCAGTCTCTGCCTTGTGATTTTAACACATTTTCATTTAAAGTCAGTGCTAATAATTCAAGATTTTTTCTGCCATTTTGCTTTTTTAGTCTTTGTAAGTCATATTACTTTTGACCCTGAAATATTCTTTTAATACCTACTTTCATATTTATTTGAATTTTTGTGTTTTACAATATTGAGAGCCTTTTATCTGGATATATATTTTCCTTATGCTAACCATGGGATTAAAATTTAACATTCTACATATATAACAATCATATCTATTTTGATCCCAATTTGACTTCAATAGCATGCATATACAACTATTTCTATACCGCTTTGCCCCTCACCTTTTTGTACTTGTGACAATTTATATTGCTGTACAATGTATGCTCAAAACTATAGATCTATCATTATGTTTTATGATTTTGCATTTTAACACCTGAAGGAAGTAAGAAATGGGGTTACATAACAAAAAATAAGATATAATAGTACTGGCATTTATAAATACCCAAATGGTTGCCTTTCCTGGAAGTCTATTTCTTTATGCCTCTTTAGACCACTGTCTATTATCCTTTCCCTTCAGTCTGAAGAACTCAGTCTAGTCTTCATTGATGTTTTCAGGATTTTTTCCCTCTTCCTTTAGATGGGCCACCATTTCTTATTTCTTTGACAGTGTTATAATCTTTTGTTCCACACTGTACCTTTAAATATTTTAAAATGCTAACTCTGGGATATATTCACTGAAATATCTATTTCTTAAATTTGTAACCAGCTAGTGATATTACAGAGATTTTCTTGGGTGTCATCCCTACTAGTATGGAGGTCCATCCCAGGCAGATGCAAATTTCAGAGTCCTCCCTCTCTTTATGGGATGTGTCTTGCCCTGAGGTGTGCTTGCTAGGGGCATTAGGAGTTACTTTGTTTAACAGAGTCTATTTCCCTGGAGTCAGACCTTAACCTTCTCTGGGGTGTTCTACTGCTGGATTTAAAAAGGTAGTCCTTTTACCCAGGCTGTCTACCTCAATTGTTTCTTAGAATTCTTTCCTTGTCTCAAGCTCTTTTTCCCTTGGATGGCAAATTCTGGGAGGGAGGGCACACTGGAGATGAGTTTCTCATGTCAGTTTTTCCCAGACAGAACAAGACCAGGGACCCAAAAAGGGAGTGTTTGCTGGCTCCAGACTTCCCTGGAGAAGGGATGAGCATGGGGGCAAAATGGATACCAAGATCTTCTTCCACAGATCCCCAAAGCTGTGCTTTCTTGACCTGCCCAGGAAATGCATCCCTTCAACTGTCTTAAGCTTTGAGGAAGCAGACCTTTTTAAAGTTTCCTCTGTCACCTTTTGTGACAGTTTGATATTATTTATGAATTCCAAAAAGAGGTATTGACTATGTTTTTAAACTGTTCTATTCCTCTGAACATGATACCCTTTGATTGATTTAAATTCAGAGGCTTTATGTTTGCTTGATTAAATCAAGGTTAGGGCTTTGATTCGACCACGTCATTATGGTGTGCAAGTTTGAGTCCCCACCCCCTATGTGGGCTATATAAACAGACACTCAATCAAGGAAATACACAGAAGTAGAAACACAGAGAAGATATGTGGAGGAAGAGAGACTTCTCCATAAACACAGCAGAAGCCCTGGGAAGAGAGATGAGCCATTCACCTGATAGTTTACAGCTGACCTTGCGAAGAGAACAAAGAAGCTGAGCCCAGAAAGAAACGAACCTTGGGAAGAGAAATGAGCCCTATGCCAGCTTACAGGTGAGACTGGAAGAAACTGGACCCATGGAGCCTTAAGAGGGAAGAGGAAGGCTGATCCCTCACACACATCACCCACCATCTCGCTCAACATGTGGCAACAGAGTTTGGTAAGGAAGCAACTTTGAGTTGGACTCTTTAGGGCCTTGTAACTGTAAGCTTTTACTGCAAATAAATACCCTTTATAAAAGCCAACCAATTTCTGGTACTTTGCAACAGCATCCCTTTGGCTGCCTAATGCACCTTTGTTTGGGGCAGGTTGGAACAATGGCCATGCTCACAGCTTGGCCGAAGTAGCTAAGCAAAAACCATGATCAGCTTATGCACACCTCTGATCTTGATGAAGTGGATTTTTATTCCCTTTCTAAAACCAGCAAGATGTGCCAGGGCCAGCTTCCATTGCTGCCTTCCACAAGAATTGGAACTCTATAACAGTAACCACCACACAGAGAGAGCAATTTACTGGTATTTACAATAATTTACCATCCTCTTCTTTCTGCTTTTCCCTGGATACTGTACAGTGTTCTACTAGACCACAGTGTCTGTAATAATTGTTCTGGTAGACAGACTGATTTCCTTCTCTGCTATCTTCTTATAGTCTGATAATTTATTCTTAGCTCCAATTTCCATAATTGGAATATACATAGTCTGGCCTCTGTTAGCAATTCTATTCCGGCTTTAATGTCCTAGTTTATAAGTCATCTAAATAATTATTAAGGTTCAATGACAATGAATATCTTATATATTGAAGAATAAATTCAAAATACCAGTTTAAGTACAGTTCTACCAATCTTTGTGTCTATTTCTCTGATTTCTTTATTTTCTAGTCTGGTCTCCTATGCTATTGTTCTCTGACATTTGTAAATCCTCTATGTCATCATATTTTGACCTCCAGTCAGTGACTATTTCCCTCAAAACCCATTGTTATTTCTATGTGGAGAAAATTTACATTTTAGTTTATCTAAATGTTGACTTCCGTGTATGTTGATAGAAAACCAAAGGTGTCTACATTATAGTAATCAAAAAACAAGTAAATGAAGTTGCTGAGAGATGTGTCCTTTAATAAATCACATCCATCGTGTTACTAGGACTCCCTTAACTTAGAGTTAAATCCTTTTTATTTCTTTTACTTAGAGTAACTTCTTGATCTCTTCATAATGTAAATAGATCGTAAAAGACTTTAAAAGTAAATGAAGCCTTCTTAAAGAATTGTCAAAATATAGTTCATGAAAGTTAGGAAGGAAATATTTCTATTTAATCTATGGACAAATAATTAACTATCAAATATATATGCCTAAACATACTTTTTTAATGAATTGAATTTAGATTACAGGGCAGCACACTTTTTTATTTTAAAGCTATATGTTCACATTTTTAACTATTATGAGCTGAAATAAAATCAAGTCATTCACTTTGTTTAATATTTAGTCACTTATAAACACGAATGTGTCTAAATACAGAGTGATACATCTAAGCTTTAATTGGTTAGCAGATATTGATTTTTGTGTGTGCTTTGCTATGGAAATGAATATTGTTAAGTGATGAAATGTCTAAAGTTATGGAAAATGATAAAAATTAATGATTCAGTATTATTGTAAAAATCAGTGCTTTTTCTTTCTCCTCACAAAAGATATATAATGATGTGGAGACAACCATCATATAAACCTAGCTCAATTTTGATTAAAAAAAATCTGGAACTATTTCTCATGGCTTTTAAAGTCCCAAGTCAAGCCAGAGATAGCTATTTATCACATTGCCTGTGGATACGGAAGCAGAATTAGTTGTATTTGTGTGATATCACGGAACATCTGATCACATTATCTTTCTAACATCCAGTATTGGATGAATAAATGCATACTACTTTTCTAAAACCATCTTCATTCTCAAATGTTATAAATGTACATTTTTATAACAACTTGGAGTATTTTTCATGTTTTATGTGTAGTTAAAAAAGGCAATATAGAAAATGGAGTAAAAATTGTTTTTGAAAATACAGACAAGTAGATTAAGACTGTCATCCTTTGAATCCATGTCCTTTTACTGTGATATGTTAGCCTCATTCAGAGAGATTCTTATTTATGTTCCAGGTTTTGGGATAATAGGAGGAGACCCTTTTTGGATCATTTTTTGTGGGGCAAAAGGGGGTGAAAAAGCAGTATTCTATCAATCTCTGCTGAGATTCTTAATTTAACTTTCACTCAGAGTACATACATATTTATTAAATGTCTATCGGTCATGAAAAAATCACTTGGTATAGAGCAATAAAAACCAAACAAAACAAATTTTTTTCTCTGTGTAGCTTCCTTTCTAATGGGGATGGTGAGGATGTATGGCAGCCAGTTGATAACAAATAAAAGAGAACCACATGTAGTATATAGAAGGCAACATGTTGCAATGAAAAATATAAACCAACATGTTGGATGGGAAGTGCTGGAAAGAACAGAGTGAATATTATTGGTAAATGAATTGCCAAAAGACATCACTGAAAAGGCTGTATGTGAGGAAAATAATGATGGCAGGAGAAAGAGCATATCATAGGACTCTGGGCAAAAAATAAAACCACATGCAGTGAAAAGCAAGTGCAAAAACCCAGGAAGTTCATGATACAACTTGTGACTAGAGCAGATTGAGTAATAGGGAACAGTGAAAAATGAGTCCAGAGGTGCAACCGGACACTTGTAGGGCCAGATTATGTAGGTACTTGTAGGCATTTATTTACTCTTGAGTGTGCTGGGACTTGAGCAGTCATGGCCTAACACATTTTTAACTTATGTCTTGAGAAAAGTGGTTTTGTTAAAAATACTGTTATCCAATACAACAGATGGCCAACAATGGAGAATGGAAACATCGCGGTAGTAGTGAAGGTTGAAGGAATTGATCAGGTTCTAGATCCATTACCATGGTTGAGCCATGAGAACTTCCAGACAGATTCAATGTGCACCATGAGAGAAAAGACAGAAGTTAAAGTCTCCAAGATTTTGAGACTGAGCACAAAGAAGAATGGAGTTGTTATTTTAGAGATGTTGTAGATTGTAGGAGGAGCAGGTTTATGAGGGAATGCAAGAAGTTCAGACTTTGGCAAATCAAGTTTTAGGCATTTATTAGTTATGGAAGTGGAAGTGTTACGTGGGAATTTGGCAATGTAAGTGTGGCATTCAGGGAGGAGACCAGCTTACAGTTTGTGATTCAAACCATGAAACTCCATGCTATCAAACCTTTGGAGGCACTAATAACAGCAGAGAATTTAGAGAAAACCATGAGCTTAGCTCAAGGGCATTGAAAGTGATCAAGAAAATAAGATGTGGACAAAACTAGCAGAGTTCTGTCTTCCTACCTGGAAGAGAACCAAGTCCTGGAAAACGTGTAGAATATATTTCAAGAATGTGAGTGATTGACAGTGTCAAATGCTGATGACAGGTCAATAAGAGGAGTCTGAGAAGTGACCATTGGTTTAAGCAACATGGACTCTAGTGTTGACTTTGAAAAAAACAGTGTCATGATAGTTTTGAATCTTGACTGGAGTGAATTCAAGAGGAATGGGAGGAGAAGAATTAAAGTTAGGTAATGAAGCCCAGCCTTTTACAACATTTTGACCTCCAAACATTTTTCAGAAGGAGTAAAACAGTAGTATCAAGCAGAAGTCATGGAATTCTACTTGCACTGATAATTTTGGAAAAAGAAATCAATTGAATCATCCAAGATCGGGTTTCACAGAAAAGGACCCTAAAACAGGATTTACGTTAATGAAATTTATTTAAAAAGTCTTCCCAGAAGAAATTGTTACAAGAGTAAGAAAGTAGTATCCCGAAAGCAAGGAGCCTAAGCAAGATTGCAACATAAAGGAATGTCAAACAGAGGATCATTCTGCTACAATCTAGAAAAGGGTTGCAGGAACAGTTGATCAATTGATTCTAGGCCCTCAAAATATAGAATTATATGAATGAGCTATAAGTCAGTGTTGGTTGGAGAATGGGGTGCTAGAAATTAAGAACATTAAAATATCCCTGATTGTGTAATAACAAGGTGTAGGGTATAAAAAAACAAGTGATTGAGTATATTACAGAGGCTGAAGACTCTGTGTTGAAAGGTGACAACTGGAAGGGAGAAAAATGGAATAAAAGAGAAGATACATAGAGAAATATAGGGTCAGGATCTAGGGAATAAGGGGTCAACTGAAAGTCTTGGGCTTCTTGTGGCAACTAACATAAACTGTAATCATAGGTATTATATGATTAGTTACAAACTTGGAATGGCATTTAGAGCTAAGTGGGAATCAAACCAAGAACTTGCAGATGAAATTTGGAATCAATCCCTATTTTACTGTGGAAGCAGTTTAAATAATTTACACAATTACCTAAACACAACCCTCACAAATTTTTGTTTATTGACAATTCCCTTAGAATCTAAATTCATTCTGTCTCATTTGTGGTGAAAAAAGAAGAAGAAGTAAACCACTACTGAATAAGATGTCAATTTTTAATCAGCTACCAAACCTGTTTATTGTTGAGGATGAGTCCCAGAAATAAAATAGATGCAAATTCTGATTATGAAGGTAAGGTTATGTTAAGAATTTAGTAGATTTCTTATTTTGTCTGATTTTATTGATATTCCTTCTGAGTCATTTGATAATGAAATAAAAAAATCATTATTTGATGTTAAATGATTATAAATGAAATATTTACTCACAATATTTAATTTAACAGATTTCATTATGATTAATATATCCAAAACACTTATTTTATTTTGAAAGGGCAAACAAATCATTCTTAAAGGTGACCTTGTTCAATAAAAACCTAGAAAGTTTTTAAAACAAATTTGGATATGTAATCTGCAGCATAAAAAGTTGCTAAGAATTGGGAGAAATTCAAATAAATTATATCTATGTTAAACATTACAAAGAAAGACTCATTCACAAAATGATCCATTTGTTAAACTTATAATTTTTGAGTAAGACATCATTGGCATTACAACTCATGTATTACTAATTTGCTAAAATAAGATAATTCTCAAACACATTTTATTTTAATAGAAATTGCCAAATTAGGATAATAATTTTAGAAATAAACCATAATTAGAACTTTTTTGCAATTTTAATTAATTAATATATTAATTCTGTCAATCATGCTATTGATGGTGCATCTATTTTGAGATTTAACATTATTTCAGGAATACAGACTTGGCTTTTACTAAAGGACTATGTGATATAGATTGCAAATATCACTACTAAGAAATATTATTCAGTTTCATTGGTTTTCTGTATTTCTTGCACATTTAACTTAGGGAGTATGCATGCTTTGAATTAATTCATATACAGTACTTGCATCCTAGCCAAGTGGGAAACATAGTGTAATATAAAGTCTAACTATGGTATACATTATCAAAATATCATCTTCATTTTCATTTTTCACATTACTTGCTTTAGAAAAATAAGTAAATGAAAATGTTTATATAAATATGTATATATTTTTATAGATTGTTAAATTTTTATCTCATTTTTGTATAAACATAGAATCATTACATCAGGTGACTCTCTTCTTTCACAAATCATTCTTATTTACATTATTAGAAATCTTTTTTTATTAAATGTATGGAAAACATCTGGCATTTTCCTAACAACGGATTGATGCTCAACTATTTTTTGGATGGATTTATGTATTCATTATTTAGGACAACTGAAAGTATTCACTAAGCATGTAAATCTAAAAATCATTTTAATTAATTAAATTAATTAAGAGTTACTATTTACTGACCTATGATGGAAACTGTATGATCCTACAGACAAAATGGTTATCCTTTGTTTCTGCTTTTGTTTCAGTTTATATTCCCTCTACTATTTCTTAATTTATATCCACCACACTACATGAATGTTAAAGAATATATGGCAACAACTTCTACTTAGTTTTTTTTATCACTAATAAATGTCACCAGGAAAGGTCAATCTCCCACCAGCAGGAATTAGGCAAACTGTCAGAACAAAGTGATTCCTCATTCACCTTGCCCTATAATGTCTCACTGTAAATAAATTTATCAAGGAAACAGTACTTGTTGCAGTTTAGTGAATATAATTCAGTGGATACAAAAGAATTGAATTGCTTTCCCAATGATTTATTATCACTATAAACAAATAAAAGACTTTTCTGGACAAATGACATGTGTGCAGAATATATAAAAACTAATTTTCTGCAATTAAAAATAATCAGAAAAGATCCTAATTTTAAAAATGAACCAAAGTTTTGAAAAGACATTTTTACCAAAACAATTATATATACACGGTAAATAAGCACATTAAAATACACTCAACCACAATGACAAAGCTTTACACACCCACTAGAATGGCTATATTAAAAAAAACTGACTTTATCAAGTGTTGGTGAGGATGTGGAGAAATTGTTTATCTTTTTGCATTAAGGTGAGAATGTAAAATGGCCCAGTCATTTTGGGAACCAGATTGTCAGTTTCTTAAAAAGTTAAACATATAATTGAGACATTTAATTTCCATATATCTACCTATGATAAATAAAAACATAGATGCACACAAAGACTTGTACATGAGAGTCCATGGCAACATTGTTCTTTATACTAAGAAACTGGAGATAAACCAAATGTCCATCAACTGGTGAATAGAATTTTTAAAATATATATGCCCATATAATGGAATATGACTCAAAAATAAAAAATAATGGACTACTAACACATGCAACAACATGGATGAGCCTCAAAAATAAATTAAATGAAAGAAGCCAGAGAAGACTGATAATGTATCATTTTATTCAAATAAAGATTGTAAAAATGGCAAAACTATAAAGATAGAAAGCAGGTCAGTGGTTTCCTGGGGCTAAGTGGGGGACAGATATTGACTGCAAATGGCACGTGGAAATTTTGTAAGTAGATTGTGTGATGTGCCTAATTGTATATATTTACTAAAACTTATTGAACTATACATTTAAAATAGGTAATTTTATAGTATGCAAATATTACCTCAAAAAGCTATTTAAAATTGTAGCATAATATAAACATAACATAGCATAATATATATCACTTGCCTGGCTTTTGTTAACAGTCATAAGATTTTGAATCTCCTGAGAGTTACTTGTAGGAGACAACACATTGGATAGTCTGTAGTTGAAGATATTATTACCTATATATAATATCTTCAAGTAGTCCTATTTACAATGGGTTCACACCCACAGGAAGGCAGATTAAGATGTCATTATTTCCTAAACCCACAGTAGCTTAGCTATCATCCAACTCTGTTGTTATTGGCAAATATATCACACATATATAACATTTAGAGAACCATTATAGGCCCCACAATACTTTAAGTACAACTTATTTTATAAATTGCTTTTTAAAGTCAGTTAATGGAAGAAAGGAGAAGAAATATGCATTTATAGTTTCTTTATGATTACTTAATTCCCTTTGCTGGGGCTCTTTGTTCATATGGATTCATGTGACTCTCTGATGGCACTTGCTTTCAGCTATAGGAACCTTCTTTAGTATATCTTGTAAGGCAACTCTGCTAGCAATAAATTCTCTGTTTTTGTCTATCTGGGAATGTCCTTATTTATTTTCTTTTACCTTTATTTTTGAATGATAGCTTTGCTGGATATACTAATCTGGGTCGAAAGGATTTTTTCTTTGACCACTTTGAATATGCTACTCCAATGACTTCTAGCCTCTATTGTTTCTCCTAAGAAGTCAGCTATTTGTCTTATTGGGGGTTCCCTTGTATTTGTTGAACCACTATTTTTTCTCAGGCTCCATTCATAATTTTCTCCTTGTCTTTGACTTTCAGCATGTTTTACTAGGATGTGTCTGTTTGAGGCTTTCTTCGTGTTTATTCTACTTGGTGTTTATACAGCTTCTTGAGGTATGGATTATGGTTTT
>JAQZBX010044415.1:0-21368 GCA_029593785.1 Cabassous unicinctus
TAAGAAAGTGAAGATGGGATATGGTCAGGTGTCCCAACCCACAGGGTGTTTTGAACATCTTGAAAGTTATATAGCTAGATATGTCTATGGTATACAAAAGTATCCTTGTTGACATAGGTATGTTTTCTGGATAGATAGTGGCCCATAAAGTAGCTAACAAAAATAATTAATCTTGGGAAATCCTGCTACTTTCTCAAAAAAAGAGGGTAAAAAGCTCTGGTTTTTATAAGCCTCACCTAATGAAAGAAAACAGACCAATAATCCAAGGCCTCAATCATAAGGCTTGCATTTACAAACTTTATTCCTGCAATAATGAAATTAAGCTTAATTATAAGTAATGCCTAAGAGTTACCTCCTGAAACTTTACTTGTTCCTCATATATGGTCTTTCTCTAAACCAAACTTTGCAAATAAACTCACTACCTTCCCCTAGATATGGAACATGATTCTGGGTGATAAGCCTCCCTGGCACCAAGGGATTATTACCAAGCATTTACCATTAATGCACTGGGAAAACATCTTGATCAAAAGGAAAATACTAAGTAAAATATAATTTTTTATGTCTAAGACATTTCAAAGTGAACCAGGAGGACATTCCAGAGGTTAAACTTATTCAGACTTCAGCTAGAATTCATAAACAGCCAGAGTAAACAACACCTCAAACAAAAGTGCTACTGAGGGTCCTAGGGATGTCCAGACACCATAGGCAGGCAACACAGCCACATGAAATCAACACCCCCTCAGTTGGACCTACCTGGAAATATATGTAAATATATTTCCCAACATAACATAGATATACTCATTTATAAATTCCCTAATCATGACTCTTCTACTCCTTCTATCTGAAACTATAATTTTCAATTTACCTGTTAAGTACAGTTCTCAGAGATGAAAAGGCTTAGGATTGTTCATATGCTGATTGTGCCCTGAAACCCAGCAGATGTATGGCTAAACCCTACCCTCCTCTTTGTTGGGCTTGTACTGGACAACCAACAAAATAAGGACAAGCCCTAGCCCAAAACACTGAGTATCTTCAACTGCAAGCAAAACGACTCCATTCCTCTACATCATTTCTGAGCCTGAAGCAGTCAGAGCAAACATCATTCCAAACCACTCAAGTTTAAGGAGTGAACAAAAATGGGGTGGAAAGACTGGTCAAAGCAGATTTATTGTTTCTGTAGTTGTTAATTGAATAACTTGTAACATTGATTCAAATAATGATTTTTTTTAAAACAAAAGAAAAATGGTCAAAGACTAATACGGAGGAGAAAGCAGAGCATTCCTGATAGGTTACACTTTGAGCAACATTTAACGGTAAAGCTGTCTCCATCTGGTAGTGATAACTTATTTTTAAAAGACAAGTGTGCTATAGTA
The DNA here is from genome assembly GCA_029593785.1 of Cabassous unicinctus. Classification (NCBI taxonomy): domain Eukaryota; kingdom Metazoa; phylum Chordata; class Mammalia; order Cingulata; family Chlamyphoridae; genus Cabassous; species Cabassous unicinctus. Next base: position 1,374 of record JAQZBX010044415.1, read on the forward strand.
ATTAATGTACATCTGTTTTCTGCATTGCAAAACCATCTGTTTTAATGAAGACATTCAATGTTAAACAATTATTGTAACTTGTCCCTTCAGAATCCTCTAACTGCTTTCATAAGTTACTGTAACCTGCTTGTCATTTGACTCTCACTCCAAATTTCTTGTTTTGAGATTTCTCTTCCCAAATATTTTATTTTTCAATAAATTTGCAGCTTCAATAATATTGGTGACTTTCTTTTGATAGCTATATTTTTTATTTTTTATTTTTAAAGTTATGAATACATTGAGTTAGTATAACAATATTTAACTTTATGAGATAAAGAAATTTTGAAAAAAACCATTTGGATGGATGGAAAGAATGGTGCATACATAAACAGACATGTAATAATGTAATAAAGCCAAAAGCTCATAGCATCATTTAGTTAAAGCAATGTTTATATATTTCTTCACTGTATAATTCTTTCATTTTTTTCTATATCTTTATATTTTCTCTAAATGAAATGATAAGTTGTACAAATTGAAATAAAATAAAACTTTTTTAGTGGCAAGTCCACCACAAATTTGTAAGAAAATCCTTAGTGATTTTCAATTAAATGAACACTGAAGTTCACATTATGAGACTTTAAATTATTAAAAAGAATTCTATATAATATAACTGATATAAAGAAGTCAATTTTCTCTTCTATATACATAACATTTTGTAATATTTTTCCTTATTACCTTAAAGGCAAAGGAATAATTTTTAAAACCTCCAATTTTAGAGGCCAAAAACAATATTATGTTATAAACAATATAGTATATATTACCACAAAAGTGCTGTAAAGTACATTTCTTTGAAAAACACTTAGTCATCTGCTCAGTTTGTGATTTGAGTGTGTTTAATGCTTATGCACAGGGACAATAAGTATATTGGAGATAGGTGTACTAGAAAACTGAGAAAACAGTGTTAATTCCTAAAGCGTGTTATGAAAATATGTAGATTTAAATATTAAAGATATATTTCCATATTAATTTTATAGAAATTCTACATGCACTATTTTGTAATAAATATAGGGCAATGTTTTAAATGTTGGTATAATAGCCATTGAATAAACAAACACAAATAACAAGTATGAAAAGAATATTGCATTTGGTATATATATATTTCATGAACTCAATATATACATTTTAATAATTTATACATACATGATATGTGGACTGTAGTAATGATTGATAAGTTTCATATTTCCACATTTAAAACTCCTTTTTTATCTTTAATATAATTGATTTACAAAAAAATACATGTTACTTTGATTTAGAATGATAAAAAATTAATTTCATTCTCATTGTAAGATCCAACATTCACAAATGCATAAAACCAATAAAGCATTACTTTATCCTTGAGATAAAAATTTATTGAACCTATCATCTGTCTATCTATCTATCTACCTACTTACCTAAATATCTATCATATCTAGAAGTGTATGTATGCATGTGTGCACACAGGTATGTGCTTGTGAATTTATAGTAATGGATACATTTTTTTTTCTGGCTGAAAATGAATACTATAAGTTTAAAAGGCAAAACAGCTGATAATATGCTTACATTTGGAATGTATAATCAAATATGGGAGTGCATCTCACCTTGTAGCATGCCTGCACCCTTGTCTGGGGCGTGTACTGTTTATCTTTTCCCTCATTTCTCAATAAACTCTTTATTCCTTTGCTTACCCTAAAAATAATAAAATGTGGGTGAGATATTGAAAATCTTGGCTGAAACAGAAAACACTACAAACAGAGATAATGGTTGAAGAGAGAAATTTTCATAGCGCAACTCCTCATCTTTCCATGTGAGCATGAGGCAGGTACAAATCCAATGAGCCCAAGATGGCACCCCAAAGAAAGTGAAGGGAAAGGAAAAAAAGAAAAAGAATAATGCTGAGTTTTTTGTCTGTTTGTTTGTTTCCTTGAGTATTTATCAGCATTTCTTATCAGACATTTTCAGTACATTAAGATGCTGTCTCCACCTTCAAACTCAAGTTAATTCTGCAAGTTCCCTGGTTCCATATGACTTTGCCCCAGACAACATTTCCTTATAAATACCACAAATCATAGGAAACACATAAAAATAGCACATCCCTCTTTAAAAATGAAAGACTATATACGGTCATTAGGCTTATGAATATATGCATGTAAATAAAACCAAAGCTACATGACTGCACACAACCAGTGTGCAGTGTGCATGTATATGTATATATATACATATACAAATATATATGAATATGGATATGTTGTATAGGTATGTATACATATATATGAAGGATGAGTGAGGGGAAGCAGAAAAAGAATAATGGGGTAAAAATAAATATTCCAGATATGTATCATGTTTGACCTAATCAAAAGGAAGAGATGAAATTGGTGTCTAGAAAACTTACAGAACAAATGACATTAAAAAGTTACTATTTGTGGATGGTAGCATTGTTATAACTGATATACAAAAAGTAAAACATAGCTAGTAAACATTGTCAATGGCTTACACAATGGTTTACATTTTAAACCGTACACTTTTATAAATTTTCATAATATGTACCATGTCTTGTGTCCCTCACTGTAAGTTAATGAAGAACATTTCCACTGACCACTAAATACCTCCTGTTTGTTCTATTCTATTCCTCCCTCCCCATCCCCCTGGGGCCCATGACAACCCCCTGGCTTGACTCGTTGAATGACAAGATTCATAGTCACATGCAAGAAGAGGTCTTGACGCACTGGTTTGCCCTTCCCTATTAGGAACTGCCGTTGCTCTTGAGGGGTTCCTGACTGTCTATTTCTGAACAAATTGGTCCTCCCAAAGATGGAAGTCCAACACCTTTCCACTCATTATGTGGGTCTTCACCCACTGATACAACACATTGTGACAGAATGTACACTCACACACTCCCTAGAAGCCTGCTCTAGGTGCACCCTGTCACGAATGTCCCCCCAACCAACACCCTAAACCAGTGACCCTTCCTTGTCATATTGCCATAAGAGCATTCCCAACTCTGTACTTTCAACCTCATACCCACAAATCCGCAGTGTTCACCTGGTCCCTCACCCAACTATCCCCCCAGTATCCTGGACCTTCTAACCCACCCTTCCCTATCTATCCACTTGTCAACCTACAGCACCCAACCCAATAATATCACTACCTCCTGTCGTATCCCTTCAATATGCAACTACACTCTAACACTTTACCATCCATTGCGTCCATATAAGTGATGGCTCACAACCTTCTCTTCTCTTTCTATTCCTTGTAAACCTGTCTTTCAAACAATAGCTCTCTGAGACTGCTCAATTTCCTTAATTAATATCAGTGAGGTCATGTACTGTTCATCTTGCAATGCATGGCTTGTTTCACTCAAATAAGGTCTTCAAGATTCATCCATGTTATCCCATATGTTAACACTTTATTCCTTCTTATAGCTGAGTAAATTCCATTGTATATATGTACCACATTTTGTAACATGGGGGGAGGAGAGGGGGAAGATGTTGGGTATGTGAGAGTCTCCAGTATTCTATGTGTGACTTTTTTGTGACCTAAAACTTCTTTGATAACAACATGAAAAAATAGTGAGACACTGGGGAATGAGAGGGGGAAAGTTCTACAGTACAGACTGAATACCAGATATTGCATTGATGAAAGGCAAAATGTCAAAAAAAATGTTTTTATTTTTCATTTTTCAAATATCCCAATCTCTTAATTTTATTTTATTTTTAGTTTTTTCAAAGTTTTATGTATTTTATCTCTTACATTTAAACTTATCATTATTTCATTTTCCTATTAATTGTATTTGGCTATTGTAATGACTTCATCTTTGAAGAAGCTTTGGATCTTAGAAGGTTACAACTGGGGTGGGGGAGGATCATTGGTGTGGGGTGTCAGGGATCAGGGATGCATGGGAGGAAGTTCACCTGAGCATACATATAAGGTATATAAAAATGTTCAAATGTTCAGAGGGCATTGTCACAGTGCATGGAGAATCACCCAATAAATGAGAGAACACTGAATTCCCATCATGGAGAGCTCTGCCATATTCTCTAAGGGAGCAGCAACAGTCCCCCAAGTGCAGGGGCAGTGACTGGAGAAGGAGGATGATCCACTGATGGGTCCTCGATACTGATAACTAGCCTTATGATCTTTGCTCTTGAAATTGAAACTTAGCCTATTGTTATGGGGAGCCTAAGGGTTGCCTCCTGAGAGCCTCCTTGTTGCTAAAATGTGGCCTATCTCTAAGCCAAACTCAGCATATGAATGCATTACCTTCCTCCCAACATGGGACATGACCCCCGGGGATGAGCCTCCCTGGCACTGAGGGATTGCTACCAATCACCAACTGTTAATGTGACTAGAAAAAGGCTTCAAATAAAGAGCAAAAAGGTAATGACAAATGAGTTTATATTGCTAAGATACTTCAAAGTTACTTGGGAGGTTATCCCAAAGGTAACACTTGTTCACATCTCAGTAGGATCTCATAGACTTCCAAAGTGGATATCACCCCAAATAGTTTGGCTCCTGAGGGCTCTGGACATACCAGGTCCTACATCAGGGCAGATAGCTCCAGAGTTTGGTGCCTTGCCAGTGGGCCATACTTTGGAGTTTGTGCTCCTGAGAGTCACAGAGTTGGACTCAACTGTGTCTCCCCTGCACATGGCTTATCTGTCCCTTCTATTCAAACCTATCCATGGTCCTGTAGTTTGTAGGTGTACATCCATAGAATTGAGTCTTTGGTCTGTCCATGTGCCAGCTGGGCCCAGAACATTGGTGAAGCTGCAAGTCCTACTCTACAGCTCATTGGAATCACCCAGGACACCTGGCAGAGAAATGATGATAGACAACAGCCATCCCAGAATAGAGAGAGTCTGCAGCTGCAGGCAGTATAGTCCCAGCCTTGCTCCTCATTGGATATAAGCTCCCTATCAATTGGAGGTGAAGTGGACATCACCATCCCAGACTCCTTAGGATTGGGGAAAGAGCTATGGACTAGAGTGGACTTACAGGTATTCTACTATACACATATTGTGATTCAAGCAATAGAAGAAATGACAATTGATGTGTATCCAGTGGCCACTGGAGGCTTTGGGGGCAGGGAGAAGGAAAAGCAGTTGTAATACAGGGGTCTTTTCGGGACTTGGGAATTTTCCTGAGTGACATTGCAATGACAAATATAGGCCATTTTAAATCATCATATAACATGCAGAACTCTGTTGGAGAGAGTGTGGTCTACAATGTGAACTATGGTCCATGCTTAATGGCAAAGCCCCAGGATGTGTTTATCAACTGCAATTTATGTGCCACACTAATGAAGGATGTTTAGGTGGGAGATTGTGGGAGGTGTGGGAGGTGGGGCATATAGGAATCCCTATTTTTTTTGGTGTAACATTTATGTAATCTAAGTATCTTATTAAAAAATAAAAAAATTATATTAAAAAGTTACTATTTGCTATGTTTTTCCCAGGAACCATCCTATTATTAAGACAATGTATTAATATTTTATATTTGTTATAGATCATGAAAGAATATTCTCATATTTGTACTGTTAATAACATTCAATCATCCACCATGGGTTCATATGACCCCATGTTTTGTACAATTCATCCAAAGAATAAATCAAATGTAAGCCAAAGACTAAAATTACCTATAATATTATGACAATGCTCTTTCATCATTTGTAACAAATGTTCCATTTCAATGTAATTTGTACATTTTGGGCAATTTATCAGAATCCTGTATGGTATGCATGATTGCTTTGTAAACTCACAAATTCTCTAATAAAAAAGATTGAAAGAAAATTGACAAACTAAAAAATAAATTGCAACTCATATGCTAAATGGGCTAATTTTCCTAACATATAAAGAACACTATAAATCAATTAAAAAATATCAACAATCAGTAAAAATTGGGAAAAGATCTGTAGAGAGTTTTCAGAACATGAAATAAAGATAGCTATTATATTTGAAAAAATGCTTAATCACACATGTAAAAAATACTGTGATTTAAAACAATTTTTCACATATCATGTTGACAAAATGTAAAACAAAATAATAGTATGTGTTTTTTACAAATTCTGTTTGATGGGCACTCATATATTGCAGGTAAAAGTTTTCAGTGGAAAAAAATGTATAATAAGAAAGTTATATATGCCTATACTCCCTGGTCTAGTAATTTTTCTTCTTTAGCCTGTTAGTCTATAGATACAATCCCATATGTGTGAAATTATATAATTACATGATCTTACATTGCAGCACCATTTGTAATAGCAAATGTTAGAAACAAAGTAAGTATCCACCAGTAGAGATTGTTGAAATTACTGTTAACTCTTCAATAGAATACTTGTATTTGCAAAAATGTAGAAGAAAGCTCTCTATGACTTTTTATGGAATGTTCTCCATAGAATGTTTACTAAAATGTGTAGAATAATATCTGAGATTATTGTTAACTGGAGAAAGTAAGAAAAAATGTTATCTTTTGGAAAATAAAAGAAAATAAATACATGATTGATTTTGGAGTGCAAATATCTTGGAGAAAAAGAAAACAGGGAAAAATATTACAAAATAAAAAATAACTAAGTAGGAAGAGAAATTTCTTTTTGGAAAAAAAAACAGGGAATTTAAAAAAAATCTATACAATTATTCATATGTTTCAGAGAATATCTTACCCAAGAATATTTGAATCTCATTAGAGAACCAAAAAGTCAGAAGTATCAATTAGTAGAAAATTTACCATTCCCTAGTATACTACATGTATGAACCCACTATGAGAGCTCAATATTAAAATAAAAAAAGGAAGGAAAAAATTACCATGTTAGTAGAACATAAGGCATATAATGTAAACATTCCAAATTAGAAAAGGAGATAGAAAGATGTTGGAGAAAGATTATGGAAAAAAATAGAATTTGATTGAAGAAGATATTATAAAGAAGTTAGATGTTTGAAAATTAAATTAACTTTCATTTAAAATTTCCACAAAATGTCAGTGATGTAAAAAATGCAATATAATAAAATGACCGCATTTTTATCACCAAAATGTACATTACCAAAAACTGAAAAATTGTTTACTTTGATGAAATTGTTAATGTCATCTAGTTTATCTATTTATTTTTGCCTGTACAGTTTTTTATCGTACCATCTCATAATATTTTTATTTCTGTAGGTTTGCTATTTATGTCCCCATTTTATTTTTGAATTTAGTTTTTTGCATCATTGTTCTTTTTTTGTCAGTGTAGTAAAAATATTTTCAATTTTATTGGCTTTATTGGCTTTGCTGATTCTCTCTATTCTTTTACATTTTATTTAATTTATTTTAACTCTAACCTTGGTTATTTCCTTACTTCTGCTGTTAAAAGGTAAAATTAGTTCTTCTTACTCTAGATTCTCCTGTTGTGAGGTTTAGTCTCTGTTTTGAGATTTATCTTCTTTTTAGATGTAAGGAATTACTTAATGGGTATAGTGCTAATTATAGGTTCAAGTAAAAGAGGCAGAAGATCCCTGTGTAGGAAAGTTATAAAAGAGTCTATCTCCCTTACATTAGAGAAATAAGTTAACATATATTCCAAGCTAAGACTCACTGATAGGGTGCCAATTTCCTGGGGTTGACTGCCTGCCTATAACACCCAGCTCTCTCTAGAGCCATCAGGAGCACCACTGCTTGAGTCATTACTTACTGTGCCATTCAATGAGATCCTCCTGATACTTCCACAGGTGTAACCTTGACATTCCAACTCATTTTGAAATCTCTTAGGTGTAAAAACACATTTGTGTTTGAAATTTTCCCCCTTTGGACCAGGACTTTTTCCAAATGCATCACTAGTTGGTGTTTCATAATAATCCCTTAGTGCTGGGGAAACTCATCTCTGGGAGTCATGTCCCATGCTGGGGGTGAGACTGTGAGCTTATATGATGAGTTTGGCTTAGAAAAGGGCCACAATAGAGCAAAAAGGAGGCTTTCAGAGGGTAACTTTTAGTCAATATGTAATACTCGGCTAAGTTTCAATTTCACAGGAACAATGTTCATAAGTAAAAGCATCAATATCAATGGCCTGGCATATTGGTTTGTCCTCCTTCCCTAGGTACCGCCCATGTAATCTAGGGATTGTGGCATTCTATTAGAGAATGTAGCAGGTCTCCCCAGGATGGAAACTCAATATTCTTTTGGTTATTGTGTGAGTTCCCACCAATTGAGACAAAATCCCATGACCACTTGAACATATTATTTCATAGAGGCATGTCCTGGGTGCAACCCTCTCCACACATTCCCCCATTACTGACACCGCACACCTGTGATCATCCCCATCCCCCAAAAATCAAAAGATGAATAAATATAATAAAAAATAAAATAATAATAATAATAACAAATAAAATACAAAAATAGAAAAAATGTTTCATTATGCCTTTCATCACAATAAAATATGTACAGTGACAATGTCTTCTGTATGTTCCCCAGTGTCTTATCTTTTTTTAACTTTATAGTCAAAGAAGCTTTATGTTACAGAAAAGTCATAGAGAAAACACATGGGATTCACATATATCCTATCTCCTCCACCTCTCATATTTTACCCCTATTAATAGCATCTTACAATGAGTATGGTACACTTGTTACAATTGATGAACAAATATTGAAGCACTGATACTAATCATGGTCAATGGTTTCCATTATGGTTAAAATTTTGCACTGTACACTGTAATGGGATTTCACAAAACTTATAATGGCCTATATCCATAATTTCAAGATCATGCAGAACAATTCCAATGCCCTAAAATTGCCCTATGTGTCATCTATTCTATTCTTCCCTCCACCTCCCCTTGGGACCTATGGCCACCACTAGGTTTCAATTTTTGAAGGATAAAATTCAGAGTTGCATACAATATTATTGAGGGCTTGTCATATTGGTCTATTTTCTTTTATTAGGCACTGCCTTTGCTTTTGAGAGAGTCTTGCCCCACTATTTGAGAACATAGCATGACTCCCTAGGAAATGAGTTTAATACTATCTTATTAATTGTATGTGTCTCCAAACACTGAGATAATACACAATGACAAGATGAACACTTTCATATTCCATAGAAGCATGCCCTGGGTGCACCCTATCCCACATACCCACTTCCCTGATGCCATGCACAAGTAACCCTCCCCTACCACATGTGCCAAAAGAACATTCCCACTATTGTATTTTCAACCACAACCTAAAAATCTCCAGAGTTCACCTGGTCCTTTCTACAGCCACACCCCAGTTCCATGGACAGTCCAACCCAACTGACCCCACACTGTTCACACTCACATTCATGCAACATCAACCCCACTCACATCCTTGCACCAACATTACCACTATCCACAGCCAAACCACCTTCCACCTTATCATAATTTCTGTCCAGATTGAGCATCAACTCACTACACTCTATACCCTTTAGGTCTCCTGATAACTAATCTTCCATACACTAGCTCTGGGAGTCTGTTCAATATGCTTAGGTCTTATTAGTGAGGTAATGCAATATTTGTCCTTTAGTGACTGGCTTACTTCACTCAACATAAGTCTCCAAGATTCTTCCACACTGTTGTGTCTGGCAATACTTCATTCACTTTTACCACTGAGTAATATTCCATCGTATTATTATAGGACATTTTGCTTATCTATTCATTTGTTGGTGAGCACTTAGGCTGCTTCCAAATTTGGCAACAGTGAATAATGCTGCTATGACTATTGGTATTCATATATCTGTTCTTCCCCTACTTTCAATTCTTTTTGGATTTTGTATTAGTCAGCCAAAGGGGTATTGATGTAAAGTATGAAAAATCTGTTGGCTTTTATAAAGTGTACTTATTTGGATTAAATCTTATAGTCACAAGGCCTTAAAGAGTAAGTTACTTCCTTCACCAAAGTCTGTTGCCATGTGTTGGAGTAAGATGGCTGTTGGTCTCTGTGAGGGTTCATCCTTTCTCTTTCTCTTAAGACTCCCAGCTTCTTCCAATCTTAGCTTTAGGCTGGCATAAGGCTCATCTCTCTTCCCAGGGCTCATCTCTTTTTGGGGCCAACTGCTTTGCTCTCTCCAAAAGGCCAGCTGTAAACTATCAGGCAAATGGCTGAGCTCTCTCCCTGGGGCTCCAGCATTAAAAAACTAAGCTGTCTCTTCTGCCCTGTCATTTTCTGTATGAGTCTTCACCCACCAAGGGGGTAGGAACTCAATATCTTACTGACATGGCTGAATCAAAAGCCCTAATTTTTATTTAATCAAATAAAAGTGAAACCTCTGAATTTAATACAAAGTATATCATGCCCAGAGGAACAGACCAGTTTACAAATTTATCAATATTTCTTTTTGGAATTCATTAATAATATCAAACTGTCATAGATATATAACCAGCAGTGGGATTGCTGGATCATATGACAATTCTATACCTTCTTGAAAAATCATGAAATGGCCCTCCACAATGGCTGTTCCATACTAAATTTCCCACCTGCAGTGGATGAGGATTGATTTTCTTCCACATCTTCTCCAAAACTTGTAGTTTTCTGATTTTTTAATAGCTGCCAGTTTGAGAGATGTATGATGATATTTCATTGCAGTTTTTATTTGCATTTCTCTAATAGTTTGTGATGTGGAACATCTTTTTATGTTATTTTTAGCTATTTGTGTTTCCTCTTTGGGAAAGTGTCTATTGAAATCCCTTGTAAATTTTTTAAATGGGTTGTTTGTCTATTTTCAAGATGTAGCATTTCTTTATATATGCTGGATATTAGATCCTTATTGGAGTGATTCCCAGTATTTTTTCCCTATTGTGTAGATTGCCTTTTCACTTTCTTGACAAAATCCTTTGAAGTATAATTTTAAAAATTAATTTTGACTAGGGTCCCATTTGTCTATTTTTTCTTTAATTGCTCACACTTTGGGTGTAAAATTTAGGAAACCATTTCCTACTACAAGATCTCATAGATGTTACCCTACATTATCTTCTAGGAGCTTTATGGTCTTGGCTTTTATATTTAGGCCTTTAATCCATCATGAGTTAATTTTCTGTGTAGGGTGTGAGATGGTGATCCTCTCTCATTCTTATGGTTATGGATTCCAGATCTCCCAGCACCATTTATTGAAGATACCATTCTGTATCAATATAGTGGGCTTCTTGGACTTGTCAAATATCAGTGGAATGTATATATCACAATCTGTATCAAAACTTTCTCTTCAGTTCCATTGGGCAGAATATCTATCCTTGTGCCAATACCATGCAGTTTTGACCACTGTAGCTTTTTAGTATTCTTTAAAGTCATTTAGCATGATTCCTCCTATTTTTTTTCAATAAGTTTTTGGCTATTAAGTACCCCTTGCTCTTTGAAATAAATTTAATAGTTGTTATTTCCAGCTCAGTAGAATATGCTGTTGTAATTTTTATCAGGGTTCTGTTAAATCAGCAAGTCAATTTGGGTAGAAAAGACATCTTAATGATGTTTAGCCTTCTGATCCATGAACAGGAAATATTCCTCCATTTATTTAGGTCTTCTTTGACTTCCTTTAAAAATGTTGTGTAATTTTTTCTATACAAGCCCTTTACATCTATTCTTAGATATTTGACTCTTTTAGTTGCTACTGTAAATGGAATTTTTTTCTTTATTTCCTCCTCAGATTGATCATTATTGGTGGACAGAAATGCTACAGATTTTTGTGTGTTGATCTTATATCCTTGCACTTTACTGAACTCATTTATCTGCTCTAAAAGCTTTGTTATAGGTTTTTCTGGGATTTAAAAAATAGGATCATTTCTAATAGTGAAATATTTACTTCTTCCTTTCCAATGACAATTCCTTTTCTTTCCTTTTCTTGCCTATGTGCTCAAGCAAGTATTTCCAACAAAATGTTAAATAAGAAGAGTGACATAGGGCATCCTTTTCTTGTTCCAGATCTTAGAGTGAAAGCCTTTAGCATTTCACCATTAGGTATGATGCTAGCAGTGGGTTTTTCATAAATTCCCATTTGTCAAGTTGAGGAAGTGTCCTTCCATTTTTGAAGGTTTTCTGTGTCAATAGAGAGGATCATGTGATTTTTTTCTTTTGATCTGTTAATGTGGTGTATTACATTGATTGATCTACTTATGCCAAACCACCCTTGCATACCAGGGATGAAACCCACCTGATCTTGGTGTATAATTCATTTAATGTGCTGTTGAATATGATGGACAAGTATTTTGTTGACTATTTTGGCCTCTAAATAGAGAGGTTGGTCTGTAGTTTTCTTTTCCAGTGGTTTCTTGATGTGGTTTTGGTATTAGTATGATGTTGGTATCATCGACTGAGTTATGTAATGTTCTCTCCACTTCTATATTTTGGAAATTTATGTAGGGTTGGTATTAGTTCTTTCTGGAATGATTGGTAGAATTCACAAATGAAGTCATCTGGTCCTGATCTTTTTGAGGTTGTGAGGTTTTTGACTAATTTAATCTTGTTACTTCTGATTGTTCTGTTCATTATTTTCTATTTCTTCTTTCATCAATGTAAGCTGCTTGTATTTTTCATGAAATTTGTCCATTTCCCATAGGTTATCCATTTTGTTGATATATGATTTTTCAAAGTATCCTTTTTTGATACTCTTCATTTCTATGTGATCAGTGATGATATCTCTTTTCTTGTTTTTATTTTATTTTATTTTATTTTAATTTATTTTCACCTTCACTCTTTTTTCTTTGTTAGTCTAGTTAAGGTTTGTCAATTTTATTAATTTTCTAAACATACTAACTTTTGGTTTTGTTAAAATTTTCCTGTATTTTATTGTCAACTTCATTTAGTTCTTCTCTAGTCTTTGTTATTTTCTTTTATCTGCTTGCTTTGGTGTTAGTTTGTTGTTCTTTTTGTAATTCCTCCAGGTGTTCTGTAGATCTCTGATTTTAGCTCTTTCTTTTTTAAAAAAATAAGCATTTATGGCTATAAAGTTCCCTCTCAGCACTGTGTTTGCTGCCACCCAAAGGTTTCAATACATTGTGTTCTCATTTTCATTTGTTTCAAGGTACAGATTTCTTTTGTAATTTCCTCCTTGAACCACTAGTTGTCTAAGACTGTCTAAGAGTGTATTGTTTAACTGCCATATCTATTTGCCTATTCTGGTTTTCCACCCTTTATTAATTTCCAGCTTCATTCTAAAACCAGACCTATGGAGAAAAACTAGTTCTAGGGACACATGCATGATTTCTAATATAGCGAATGTTTAGACTACCCTTATTATCACAAAATCAGGACAGCAAGAATATTCACTACAAGGTAATATTTTAGTTAGCTATTTACTTTAGGTTGTTTAGAAATTGCTCAGGGTAAGTAAAAACAATTAAGCAAATATGTAAATAGAAAGATGTATGATATAAATTTCATAAAACAAAACTGTTATTATTTTTTAACCCAAAAATATTTAAGGATAAATTATCAAAAGGTATACAGGTTTCTTGACAGATTGAGTTACGCATAAGTATATATTGTCAAATTAAATTTGAATATGATTTTTTCATTATTCAATTCTAGCACTATTGTATATAGTTTTGTTTTATTATTTCTGGTAAAATGATGAATTTTTTTCATTTTAATTTTTTAATTTTTAAGTTTTAAAATTTACTTAGATTAAACAAGTTTTACATAAAAGTACATAAAAATATAGGGATTCCTATATACCCCTCTCCCCACATCTCCCACACCCTCCCACATAAACTTCCTTCATTATTGTGGCACATTAATTGCAATTGATAAACACATCCTGGGGCTTTGCCACTGAGCATGGACCGTAGTTCATATTGGAGTCTACAGACTTTCCCATACAATTCTGCATGTTATTTGATGATATAAAATGACCTATGTCTGTCATTGCAATGTCATTCAGGATGATTCCCAAGTCCCAAAAAAGCCCCCATATTACAACTGTTTTTCCTCTGCCTGCCCCCAGAGACTCCAGTGGTGACTCCTTCCACATCAAAGTTGTGATTTCTTCCAATGCTAGAATCACAATATATCTATAGTAGTATACCAGTAAGTCCACCACAGACCATAGTTCATTCCACAATCCTGAGGATTCTGTAATGTTGATATCCTTCTACCTATAATTGGGTGGAGGCTTTGATCCCATACAGCTGGTGGGTGGGAATCTCTTGCTTGTAGGTGTCAGCTCTCTCATTTCCTTGGTATGGTGGTTGTTAATACTCACCTCCTTGTTAGTTATCCTGGGTGAGTCCAGTGAACTGGAGTGTAGATGAAGCAACTCTGCTGAGGTTCTGGGCCCAGTAGACACACAGACAGTCTAAAGACTTGAGTCTCTGGAGGTAGACCTACAAACTCCAGCACCAACTATAGCTTCAACTAGAAAGAACAGATGAGCCATGTGTAGGGAATACATAATTGAATCCTTCTCTGTCACTCTCAGGAGCACAAACTCCAAAGTAGGGTTCACTCTCACTGGCAATGCACCAAACTCTGGAGCTATCTGCCCTGACCATAGGACATGGGTGTCTCCAGATCCCTCAGGAGCCCCACTATTTGGGGTAGTATCCACTTTGGTAGTCCATGAGGTGCTGCTGGGATGTGCATAACTGTTACCTCTGGAAGGACCTCCCAAATCACTTTGAAGACTCTTAGCCATATGAACTCATTTGTCTTTTCATTTTCCTCTTTTATTTGAGGTCTTTTTCCAGTTGTATAACTAGTTGGTGATTGGTAGTAATCCCTTGGTGCCAGGGAAGTTCATTCCTAGGAGTCATGTCCCATGATGGAGGGAAGGTAACCAACTGAATAGACCCACCAAGATAAAAAGATGACTAGGTAGCAACAAAAAATTACAAACCATACTAAGAAACAAGAATACATGGCCCAGTACATTGAACAAACTAAAAACCAGAAGGAGATACAGAACATTGAGCAACTAATCAAAGATGTCCAAAAAAGTATCATGTACCAACTAAATGAAGTGACAGAAGAGATTAAGGATATTAAGAAGACACTGGGAGAACATACTGAAGAAATTGTAAAAATACATAAAAAGATAACGAATATGATGATAATGAATAGCACAATCCAAGAAATTGTAAACACACTGGAAGCACATAACAGCAGATTTGAACAGGCTGAGGAAAAAATTAGTGATGTGGAAGACAGTACATCTGAAATCAAAGAGATAGTAGAACAGATAGAGAGTAGATATTAGAACAGATAACTACTTTATCTCATTGAATTCACTATTTTGAGGGAAGAGAAATGAATAGATGTGATATTGGTGTGCTCTATGAAAAACATTGACATTTAAAATTCAGATTATTTTCTTATACCAAATTACTTCAGTCTATCAGATTAAAAAAATAATTGGATTGTCATTTTAAAAGCTCAATGAATGTCTGTATTTTATTAGATAGGTGAAGCATTGAAAATTAGATTATACTTTATCTAGCTGTTTCATTAGACAGCAAATGCTGAAATACTTTAAAAATCAGATTTCTTGAACAAATATGCATGTGTTCCAAATCTAACAAGTACATGCATATACATATGCTTCCAAAGAATGATTCATAAGGACACTGTTGAAGAATGTACTTTGCAATAATTGATTTTCATTTTTTTCTCTGCATTTGTTAGCAAATTTTCTTAAGGGCTGCATTCATTTCTTTATTCCTTATACAGTAGATAACAGGGTTCAAAGTGGGTGGGATAATGGTGTAAACTATAGCAACCAACCTCCCTTGGATTGGAGAATAGTTAGTTATAGGTCTCAGGTACATAGAACTCCCAGTTCCATAAAACAGGGGAAGAGTGGTCAGGTGAAAGGAACAGGTGGAGAAGGCTTTCCAGAGGCCTTGAGGATGATTGATCTTTATGATGGTAGAGATGATGCACATGTAAGAATACAGTGAGATCAAAGGCTCCCAGGATGATGCAACTAGTGTACACAAAGATCAATTCTTCATTTACTTGGTAGTCAGCACAAGAGAGCCTCATGACAGGAGGAATGTCACAGAATAAGTGATCAATGACATTAGGTCCGCAGAACGGGAGGTAGAATGTGTTGATGGCATGGAAAATGGAGTAGAGGGCCCCAAAAATCCAGGAAGTGGAAAAAAGCTTCCAGCAGAGGTTTCTGCTCATTATGATCCCATAGAAATGGGGTCTGTAGTTGGCCATACAGCACTCATAGGCCATGGCAGTGAGCAGGAAACACTCCGTGGCAGCAATGGTGAAGAACAGGTAAAGCTGGACCACACATTCTGTGAAGGAAATATCCTTAGAACCCAAGATGGCATTGACAATGACTTTGGGCATGGTAACTGAAGTATAGCACACATCTATGAAGGACAAGTTCTTCGAGAAGAAATACATGGGTGTGTGGAGTTGGTGATGTTCGATAATCACTCTGATAATAGTGATATTCCCCATGAGTCCAAAGAAGTAAGTTATCAGAAAGACACTAGTGCTGAAAACATTTACAATTGGGATGTCTGAGAAGCCCTGTAGGATAAATCGATCCACTGTGCTCTGATTGGTCATCTAATTGACAAAGAAAAAAATGACCAAATATATATATATATTTAACTTAGATACAATAAAGTACAAAGAATTCTGTTGACAACTTTTTCAGGCTCTAGTTCTTTTCTTCAGAAATAATTAAATATTTTTCACTCTTCTGTAGTCTATATATACTTTTAAATAGAATTAGTTACTATTGAATAGAGAAAATTATCTAAGCCATGTTTCACACTCAATAAAAATCAATTGAAATCAGAAGAACTGATAGCTCTTCTTGGATTCACATTAATAAAAAGTTAACATTTAGTGAGCATAATTTGCATCAGAGACAGTGTTAAAAAAAAGTCTGTGGATGGACCAATGCATCTTTTCCTATAAACGCAATAGTGTAATGACTATTTCCCATAAAAATATTTTTGTAAATAAGTAGAGTCAAGGAGAATTTAAATAATTTGCTCAGGCTTACAATTTAAAAAGTGGCAAAAGTAGAATACAAACAAGGATAGGCCTACTTCTTGAGCAATACACTAAACTCCCTGCATTACCTGATAGAACAAAGTAAATACTTCTGAGTTGAAAATTAAAATTGGTACAGTTCCATTTTTAAAGGCAGTAACCTAAAATTACTCACATTTAGATATCTGTCTCTTGGGAAGGCTAAAGCACACTGTCCATTGTGAGACCCAGCACATCTTCTTTGTTTTCTTCCTTGCACTATGTGAGATGACCAAGATCAACTTTCTCTCCAATATTTGAGCTTATTTCTAATGCCATTTTTTGTTTTTCTCTTGAAGGTAACGCCCTCCACCCAAATAAAATGACACTTCAATTTTAATTAAGACTTCATTTTTTGTAAAATGCGATATCTTAAATTTCACTTTTGCCAATGATGAAATAAGAAATGGATTTACCTATCCAGCAAAAATGGCTAAAAAATGGTCACAAATGTGAAACATTGTCAGATATTAGGCAAAAGACAGCATAAAAAAGATTTACCTGAGTGAAGAAAAAAAGAAAAATTCTGGTTATATCTGATGGTCACCTTTGGTTTGGTTTGTGGTCAATTTCTTGACTGTAGGGATAGAAATTTGGAATGGAAAGAGAGAACACTAAACACTGAATTGAAAAGAGTGGCATTTAGGGAAGTTGAGGCAGCTGGGAGTTGTGGGACAACTTACAGTTAAGAAAGGAGCTACACACAGAAAGCCTTCAGAAATCTGTGTAGGGGTCTTGTTGAGCTTTCACTGAGTTATAAATCTCCTACATATTTCATATGAATTGATAATATTATTATTTGTGCATACAGGATAAAATTCAAAATTTAAACAGTAGAGGAGCCACAGAAAATAATCTTACATTATTTGTAATTATTAAGCCAAAAATAAATATAAAATAGAAAACTAAAAAGTGTTTGATGATCAAAACTAAGTCAAGAAAAATGTGACCCCTCAGTGTGGAACAAAACTCTGAGGGATGAGCCTCTGTGGCACCAAGGGATTATTACCAAGAACCAACAAGAGATGCTTTTGGGAAAAAGACCATGACCAAAAGGGGAAAATTAAATACAGAATAGTTTTTACAGCTAAGAGCTTTGAAAGTGAGTCGGGAGGTCATTCCAGAGGTTATGCTTATGCATGTCTCAGCAGATCTCACTAACTTCCACAGTAAACAAAGCCTCAAACAGGGGTTCTCCCGAGTGCTCTATGGACATTTGGACACTATAGGGAAGGCACATAGCTGCATGAAATCACCACCCCATCAGTGACCCTTACCTTGGAATATATGATAAACTATTTCCAACTATAACAGAATAGGCTCATTTATAATTACCCTACACATGATTCTGATTCTCCTTTTATTTGAATCTATAATTAGCAGTATGCCAATTAAATATATGTCCCAGAAACTTAAAAATTTGCTCTGTTCATATATCAGTTGAGTCCTGAATCTCAGCAGAGCTGCACCAACATCTCCTCTCCAGTTCATTGTACTCACCCAGGACAGCTAACTAAAAGATAATTATGGACAATCCCCATCTCAATAAGCAAAGTGTATCTACAACTGCAAGCAAAATAGTTTGCTCCATATGCCCCATAAGATCTAAGACCCTCTCAATCATAAACAGAGTGGGCATCACCATCCCCAAATCCTCCAGTTTGAGAAATGAACAACGTAAGTCTGGAATGCAACCATGGACCAAAGTAGACTTATTATCATTGTAGTAACAGAAGAACTTGTGCACTGATCTACAGATAGTGGTTATCAGAGGATCTGAGGGGAGAGGGAAGGAAGAATAGGTGGAACCTAGGGTATTTATAAGACAATGGAATTGTTCTCTTTAATTTTGCAATGATGGATGCAGGCCTTTATACATTTTGTCAAAACCTGTACAATTGTACAGTACAAAGTATAAACCATAATGAAAACTATAGAACATGGTTAGTAGCAAAGCTTCAATATTTGTTCATCAATTATAACAAATGTACCACACTTATGTAAGAAGTTCATAATAGCGGAATGTGTGAGAGGAGAGAGGTGGGGTGTATGGGAATCCCTGTATTTTTTATGTAACTTTTCTGTAATCTAAAACTTCTTTAAAAATAAAGTTAATAAAAAATAGAAAATAAAAACCACTGAGTAGATAGTACAAATAAAAAAAATATATAAAAAATTTTTATTTCAGCACAAAATTAATATTGATATTTTATGTAAATGTTATAAATACTTTAAATGATAAAAAACTGAGTTTATAAGAATTGTATATACTTTTCTAATTTCCACATTTGGAAACAATACTCTGACTTTGTCACTGAGTTGTTCTCCTTTCTGAGACAAATATCAGTTTACAATGGACAGAGGTATAAATGAGTATTAATGCTTCAAATAATTAATTTTTAATTTTTATTTCTTTCTCGTTTTGACTTTATTTCATTGACTTCTGTGTTTAGTTTTTATATTCTTCCTTTTTATATTGGTTTTACTCAGCTATTTTTTTCACTTAAAATGTTTTAAAGTATAACATTCATGCATGAATATATATAAACAAAAAGTGTATAAAAAAGTTGTGAACTTACAAAACAAACATGCATAACATCTTACAGGGCTTGTATATACTATTCTCATAACAAATATGAGAACATTCTCTTATGAACTATAATAAATATACTATACTAATAGAGGATGTTAAAAATAGGGTGAGTTGAGGGGAAATACAGCAAAAAATGGACTATAGTTAAAGTAATTTTAATGATGCTCTTTCATAATTTATAACAAATGTTTCAACTATTCTTTTTGTAGTATCTTAAATCATATCCCAAGAGAATTTATTTTCAAGCTTCCTTTCTATAATATATTAAAATCTGTAATTTATAATATTAAATAGCATAATAGCTGCAATTACACAATTTTGAAATATGTTTCTCTCTGTTACTATAAACTCTAAATATACACAAAACCTATCATTCCTAACAGATTTTATTATTCAATTAATTTTTGAAATGGGATTTTTTTTTT
>JAQZBX010044416.1:0-21368 GCA_029593785.1 Cabassous unicinctus
TTTTTTTTAAAGGTGCTTAGATTACCTAAATATTACTCAGAAATTACAGGGATTCCCATGTTCCCCACTGCCCACACCTCCAACAACATCCCTCACCACCATTCCTCATCTGTGTGGTGCAACACCCGCAATGGATATACACATCCTGGGGCCTTGCCACCGAGAATAGACCACAGGTTGTTTTTATATGAAGTTCTAAAGAAACAAAACTAATCTACAGTTGAAGAAATCAGAATGGTGAGTACCGTGGGGCTAGGTGGGTAATGGGTGGGGGGAGGCATGAGCCATCTGAATGAAAATGCGTTTTTCTATATCAAAGTGTATGAAGCGTTCGCATATATTTTGTCAAAAGTTTTCAAACTGTGCTCTTAAAATCTGATCTTTGAATTTGTTTAAACTCAGGAGAGGAAAAGCAGTTTATTAATTGTCCCTACAATTGTAACATTTTGGGAGACAACTTTGGTATACAATTTACCTGAATATTTTTCAGCCTCATCTCATTTTGTGTGAACTTGCTCCCTGACTTTCAACAGACAATGAGTTCCATGAGCTATATTATACCCATTCCAGCTATTTACTAATTTTATTAATGATAATGTATGACAAATATGTTCTTCGCAGGTTATTTTTCTTTCATTATGTTTTTTATTTTAAATTAATAGATATTGATTACTTATGTGATGTGAACTTTGTAATCTGGCCATTGCTGTTACTTAATATTTTTCTAGAAAGCTATTTTTGCAATATCACTCAATGATTTGTATTCCTTGTACTTTAACTTAATTGATCATATTTGATTTTAAATTGATCTGAAGTTCAGAGTATTTCTATATACTGAAGTGGCTATCTTTCTCTGTTCCATAAATAACTATTTATCCAGCATCAGTTACTGAGTGGTCCTTTCTTTTTCCATTATAATGTGACTATCTATTTCATATCTCAAATGTTGTAAGGGAGAAGAATCACCTGATGTTGTTAGAGAACTGTTGCTTCTTTTTTTCATTTGTACAGGAAATTCAGCCCGGTAAGACCATTGATAACATCAATATTTGATACCAATTTCTACTATATCAAAAATGTAATTTAGGAAAATTCACCATATTTTCATAAAATATTCTAAATGTCTTTGGTATATCTTCATCAGATTTTATTGTTTTATTCATAACAGCCCTCATTTTCACATGATAATCATTTAATACATTATGCAATAATATCACATTTTCTTTTGCTGTATTGCTGCTGTAACAGCTTTTTCAGGAAAACATGTATGGAGAAATTGATAATCTAATAATCCAGGTAAAGTGAGGGTCAATCTAAAATACTATTAACACTCAACTACTATAAAAATTGTACGGAATAGTCTAAGAAACAACACTGAAGAATACTTTCTGACAGAGACTTGCATGATAGAAATGTCTTTCTTGAAACTTTGAAACCTCTATTTGTCTCAAGGGATTCATGATGTATACTGTCTTAACATGAAGTAAGGAAGTCAGGTGAAAAAAGAAAATAGCCAAGCAGGATCAATGAAATCACACACAAAATATCACTAACGTCTGCAGATTCTAAATATTTCCCAGCTATTTCTCATCCATGGTGCATAAATATACACCACTGATATTGTCCACATCAAGTGAAGCCATCACACATCAGCATCCATCTCAGAGAGGAAGTTAGCCTCCAAAAGAATTGGAGCAATTAGCCTTCCATACTGTGTCCAAATAACACAAAAATGTAAAAAAAAAAATTAACTAAATGAAAGGAGAGGATAAATCAATAATTACATAATCTGTAAAAATGCAGAACTTAAACAACATGAAAATGGAGTCTCCATATACAGATGTTATATCCAATGAAAACAAAACAAAACATGCTACTTATTGCATGAGAAAGAGAAAATGTCTTTCATAAAAAAATTCTGCAAATACTTCATCGCTTGCAATACATCATCTAAAATGATGTGAGTTTGTTTTAAATCAGTTATGGGAAATGAAATTTAGAAATTTGCAGTACTCTTGAAATGGTCCAAAAGAGAAGAAAGAAGTTATTCAGGGTTTCCATAACAAACTATCACTGACTTCATTTAATCAACAGGAATTTAATTCCTCAAAATTTAGAGGCTAAAAATCCCAAATGAAGGTGTCTGTAGGACCATCCATTCCCTGGAGACTGTAGACTGATGTTGGTGACTTACCAGTATTTCATTACTCAATCTTTGCCTCTGTCACATGCCCATATTTCTTCCCATTTGCTCATCCTGTGTTCAAATTTCCTCTGCTTTAAAGCCTCCAGTTATATTGGTTTGAAATTTATACTGATTTAGTTTGGCCTCACTTAAGTAAGAGGATTTTGGAAGGTGCTATTTGCAGATGAGTTCTCATTCACAGGACCAGGGCTTAGGACATGAACATACCTTTGTGTGGGAAGGTTTCATTCCTTAAAAGGAGGGAAATACTTACTGCAAAGACACTACAACTTCCTCTGGAGAAATGAATCAAAAATAAAATATTTGAATTATATTCATGATAAAATTGATAATTCCATTTTAACATGTTAATTAAATGGAAGTTTTGATTTTATATAATAAAAAAATCTATTCATATTATGTTGTATTCATTATTTTGGTACATATTTCTGATTAGCTTATTTGACCTTTCATAAATCAATTATGTTTTACTTCATACATTCATGATTTTTCAAGGTTTATCCATGTCCTAGAATGTATCCAAATTTCTTTTTTATGGTTAAGCAATCTATGTTGAAAGCATTATGTTGAGTGAATTAAGCCAGATACAAAAGTTTAAATATTGTATGATTTCACTTATATGAAATATCTAGAATAAGAAATTCATAGAGATGGAAATTAGGTTAAAGTTACCAGAAGCTAGGAGAAAGATTGAATGGGGAGTTACTGTGTAATTTGTACAGTTTCTGTTTGGGTTATTAAAAATTTTGTCGGGAAGCGGGTGTGGCTCAATGGATAGAGCTCCCATTTACCATATGGGAGGCCCCGGGTTCACTTCCTGGGGCCTTCTTGTGAGAGCAGCCCGGCCTGCACGGCATGGTGGGCTGATGCAGCAGGACCTCACAGCAAGGGAGAGATAAGCAGACACGGAAGAAACACACAGGGAATGGACACAGTAAAAACACAAGCAGCAAGGGGGAGATAAATAAATAAATAAATAAATCTTTAAAAAAAAATTTTGTCCACTAGCAGTAATAAGGATAGCAAATTTTCAAAGTAATTAATGCCACTGAATTGCATACTTAAAATGATTAAAATGGCAAATTTTATATTACATATATGTTACCACAAATTTGTAAAAAATTAAAAATGTATAACTTTGTTCATTTGGATTTGATGAATATTAATTTTATGTGCTTATAAAATATTAATTAAATCATTCTGTATTATTTATCAAATAAATCTTCCCCTTTACCGATTTGCAAATCTATGTTAATAAATTATTAATTGTGACTATTCTTCTGAATTATTTCAAAATACATATGTTGTTTAGAATCAATATTAAGATCAAGTCAAAATATGAACTTAGTTTTAATTAGATTTTTATTAAGCTACTTATAATTTTCAAAGAAATTATATATATATTATATATATATATATATATATTTCAAATATTGGATTAACCTTAGAAAAATCTGTTCAAGATATGGAGATGGGAGATTTTTCCAGTTGTTCTTATTGCTCATTAATTGTCTAAGGAATGTTGACTCCCTCAGAGGCTGGTACGAGTTCCTCCCTGTAGGCAGCCCATCATGCAGTGCCCCAAAGCCCTACAGCAGAAAGGAAGAACTAGGAGATGCAGCTGAGAGGTGCTGTCAGGCACACATCTGCTCATCTGGTGTTGCAGTATCAGCCAGTGCAAAAGGCTAGGCCTAGAGGATGTGAAAATGGGCATGAAACCTGGAACACCCACAATTTTATTGATGTTGTTCTCTTTTTTGGTTGACTCCTAAAAAAGTAAAATTTGCTTTATTTTTTTCCATTATTTTTCACGGAATGTATGAAATTGGAATTTTTGGAAATAATAGAGGAGTTAGTTTTTGTCATTCATACTTGGAAATCTGTGTTAGTTCTTGTGATGGTTAGTGTTACGTGTCAACTTTGCCAGGTGATGGTGTCTAGATGTTTGGTTAAGCAAGCAATGGGCTGATTGTTATTTATGGACATTTTGTGGACTTATTTCATCAGTAAGTTGATTTCATCTATGGCTGTTTACATCTCCAATCACCTGAGGAGACTTCCTTCAACAAGGAGAAACATTTAATCAATTAAGGACTTTAAAAGGAGACTTAATGATTTCAGCAGTTAGAAGAGAAAATTTACATCTCTACTTCAGCCAGCTAGCCTATCCTGGAAAATTTAACCTTCATCAGAGTTCCTGGTTTGGAGTCTGCCCTATGGATTTTGGACTTAGGCTTCCCCACAGTCATGTGATTAAATTTTAATAAAAATCTCCTAATATTTACAAATATCTCCAGTTAGTTCTGTTTCCCTAGAGATGCCTGAATAACACAGTCCTTGTGGAGTGAATTGCTGTATGTTGCATCATGGAAACATGGCTCAGGTCCAAAAAAGATTCTCAGCAAATGACTGCTTTATTACTTACACTACACAAACAGTCTGGGAGAGCTGGGGAAGTGATCCCGTAGTGGCCAGTTCCCCAGGAAGCCAAATGCTAGCATCAGAGTTGGTAGATTACAGCTCTGCCTGCCCCACTTTGCCTTCATGCCAAAAAGGAGGGACCAAGGGTTAAGTATTTGTGCCCTCCCTGGGGAGAGGGTCCTGCTACTGGGAGTTTCTTTCCTGATAGCCAGCTGGAAGTGCTTGTTCCTGGTTTTGGTTGTTGGTTCAAGGCTTTGCCATTAAACCTCACAACACCCACAAGCTCTAGATTGGAAACATATTGACACCTGCACACCAAAGGAAGGGATAGGCAAGCACTGGAGGATGGCCACTTGGTATGTCCATGATTTCCCCAGCAGTCCACCCCTCAGCCTCTCAACCAGCCTACTCCTCCAAATTAACTTTCACAACATAAGCCCACCTCCCACCTTGGACAAATGGGTGGACACAAGGGTGGAGGTAGATCAGGCCTAGCAGCCATGACTCTCAATAATGTTTAGAGTGTAAGTTAGGAACACCAGCAGCTGCAGCACATTAACAGGGCTTTGTGTATACATTTCATTACTCCAACTAGGGTGATCAGGCCTGACTGGAGTACTGGTTGCATCCTTGCCCACCAATGATCTGGGAGCCAGCTGAAGCGGTCCCACATAGAATCTTTACCCTTTTCAGTCAGTGGGCATGCTGTTGGATTTTAGTCATCTGTTCTGTCCCCCTGAAATATTAGTGAACACAGAAGGTGTTACCAATAGCACATCTGGCTCCTTGTTGGGCTAAGAGGAAGTCTAAGGAAATGTGATTTTGGATCTTGGTATAGTCATTCACAGACAAGACAAGTGGTTCCTATGACACAGAAGTGGAGCAAGGGGTCAGATGGTAGATTTAGCAGTTGGACAGTTTCCCTACAGCCATAATGGCCCCACATCAGTTGAAAAATGTGTTTTCCTTGCCGGTTGCTGGCAAGCCAAATCTGCAGGAGCAGGGAGGATAAACAAATCCTGACAAGGTCGTCATGCAACCACTTCCCATGGGAGACACTTTTCAGTAACTTATCTTTCCATTCTAAGGCCACCCATTATCTCTGTGCCTTGAGATATAACCTCACCTCCTTCCCCTTGATCTGAGTGCACTGATGATAACTTTTGGCCCAACATCTACCCTTCCTGATAGATGAGGGCTCTCAGTACTCCTCAGATGTATTCCATGATGTTCACAAGGGGATTGTTGGCCCACCCACCAGGAGTAGGCATCACCCATTACTTTCTGGAGCCTGTGCATCAGGCCCTGTGGATTCAGCCCATGTGTATTAAGCACTTCTAGGCCCACTTCTATAATCCCACACCTCCACCAGGTGGTTATTACCTCTCACCATTCTGGGAATCATGTGGAGGCTGTAATAGGGGTAAAAACAGGATAATTCACTGGTAGTGATTGAAAAGGACAGTCCCAAGTGGTATGCATTGTTCACCCTTTCAGAGGCAATTTTCATTTGATGTGTGTAATGGTAACTATGCAACAAATCCTGGGTCCTTCCCCCAACTTCAACCTCTTTCTGTGGCTGTGAAGCAGGATAAGGTCATTTTCCCCTTCCAGGGAAATGCTGTGCTCAGCTTCCAGTGGGCCCAAGTAAGGCAGACAATCCATCCAGTAAGAGAGTTGTGAAGGTATAGACACCAATGCTCCATTTTTAGGAGTCCATTAAATTTCTCTACAATGCCATCTGCCTGGGGGTGGTTGTCATCATCCACAGATGTTGTGATGATTAGGTTTCATGTGTCAACTTGGCCAGATAATGGCACCTAGTTGTTTGGTAAAGTAAGCAGTGGTATGATTGTTACTGTGTGCACATTTCATGGCATTAAATCATCAGTAAGTTGATTGTATCTGTAGCAGTTTTTCATTATTTATACATTCCAAAAATGGATATTGGATTATGTTTGTGAACTGGTCTTTTCCTCTGGGTTTATTAGATTATATTGGATTCAGATGTCTCACTTTTACTTGATTAAATAATGATTAAGGCTCTGATTGGGCCACATCAGTAGGACATTGAGTCCCCTTCCCCTGGGTGGGTGAAGACTCACAGAAAAACCACACCGCAGAGAAGGGAGGTTGGAGTTTTGATGCTGGAGCTTTGAGCTGGAGTTTTGGGAAGCAGATACATGAAGGAGAGAAGGCTCAATTGGACACAGGAGAGGCCTGGGAAAGACAGATGATCCTTTTGCCTGATAGTCTACAGTTGGCCTTTTGGAGAGAGCAGAGGAGCTAAGCCTGGAGAGAAATGAGCCCTTGGAAGAGAGTATCCCGGAAAGTCTGAACCCTTGCAGACTTCGGCAGCCATCTTGCTCCAACACATTGCAACAGACTTTGGTGAAGGAAGTAACTTATGCTTTATGGCCTGGTAACTGTGGGCTTCTACCCCAAATAATACCTTTATAAAAGCCAACAGATTTCTCATATTTTGCATCAGCACCCCTTTGGCTGTCTAATACAGTATCTAATCTACAATTAACTGAGGAGATTGCCTTCAGCCAGGAGAGGCCAAGGGATTGTCTATTTAGCTTGTTTTCTTAAATTGTTATTTTGCATTCCCTTATGCATCCAGAGAGTAAACTTCTAAATTGTCGGTCCCATATATAACAAATTTCATTGGTAAATTTTAGTTCTCGTAACTAGTTGCATCAGCCTTGCAGCTCCATAAAAGGCCAGGAGTGACCCAGTGGACACTAAGGTATTATGTTCCCATCAACACATCACAAATTATATGATTTATTACATCAAAGTCATTTTAATGAATCCCACTTCTGATGCCAATTATAATGTTTCAGAAACCCCAAGATCATCCTCATTTCTGACACTGATATAAAATTGGGATTTAATTTGGGTTTGATATTTACATATAAGTAGTGTTTATAGTATATCATTAACCAACATTGCACATATTTTTTCATGATTTTGTTTATATTTTTAATTAATAACAACTTTTCATTTATGTGATGTGAATGTATATGATCTTAATAATTTTTCCTAGAAAGTTATAATCTATATTATCCAATGAAGAAATTATCATTCTAAATTTTCTTCTCATTGTAATTTATCTTATCACATTTTGTTTTTCAATTGCCCTGGGATTCAGGGGGAATCCTTAGAATGAAGTCAGTCTCTTTCATCATTTGTTTCCTAAAGAATTAAGATATTCATTATAATATAATTTTCTGAGTAGTCACTTCTTTTCCAAATACATTGCAATTATATTTGTCATATGTAAAATTATCTATGAGAATAATTACCTTGTACTATCCAGGGCTGTTCTTTCTTGTTTTATTTTTCATATGGAATACAGTACTTTAAGACCAAATCATCATGCTATTCATACACAATGCCAATTTCAACTGCATCAATAATATGATTTGGGAAAATTATCATTTTCCCTAGAATATTTCAAGTGGTTTTACATATCCTCAGCAGATTATGCAGTTGTATTCATGAAAGTTCCACATTTTCATGTGACAAACATTTGATATTTTATTCAAAAGTGCCAGATTTCCTTTCATTGAGATTGCTGCTAAAACAACTGTTTCAGAAAAGCACATAAAGAGAATCTGATTTCCCAATTCATCCAGAAGCAGAGAAGATTAACCTGTAAGAGTAGTACTTTTGCCTCTAATATCAGAAAATTGTATTGAATACCCCAAGAAGAAATATTCAAGAATATTCTATCAGAGATTTGCCTGGGAGAAACAGAAATTTTGAAACTTTGAAAACCCTACTTGCCTCATAGGTTTCATGATGTTCCCTCTCAGAGTGATGCAGTAAAACCAGATGAAAAATAAACATGAAACCACCCAGGAACAGTGATATTCCAGCAGTCACTGTCATGTGCAGACCCCGAATAGCTCCCAGCTCTTTCCACAACCACAGTGCATAAATACACCGCACTGACCTTGTCCTCACTGTAAAGCCATTATATGAAGCATCATTGACCCTAGACAGAAAGTTAACATCAAAAGCATTAAAACAATGGGATCACCCAGAGAGCCAACATACTGTGCCCAAATGACTAAAGAAACCAAGAAAAAAGGTGTGAAACTTTTAACTAGGAAATTTTTAAAATGCTGATATTTCATAAAGAGATAAGTGGAGCTTCAGTAAATAAACACTTAAGTTATTGAATTTAAACATGTTTATAACACATAAAATTAAACAGGCAGTTAGTGGTGTAGAAAAGTGATAACTGGTTATCTAGAAGAGAGGTCTGAGAATATTACATAACACACAATACTATTCATGCATGTTTAAAGCAATTAATGAGACATGGAATTAAAATTATAGTAGTGCCTGGTAGAAAAGAAGGAAGGGGTATACTGCCTCCAAGAAACTAGAGCTGTGCTTTGTAGAAATGAAATGACTTTCTATTCTTATCTTATGCTCCCTTCTCTCTCAGTCTATTTCCAGGCACACTTCTGCTCAAAAGTAAGCAAGATTCAAGACATTACTGTATTAGTCAAACAAAGGGGTGCTGATGCAAAGTACCAGAATTCTGTTGGCTTTTATAAATGGTAAATATTTGGGGTAGAAACTTATAGTCACAAGGCTTTAAAGAGCCCAACTCAATGTACCATAAGAGGTACCTTCTCACCCAAAGTCAATGGCCATGTGTTGGAACAAAATGGCAGGCAATGTCTATGAGGGTTCAGCCTTCCTTCTTTCCCCTTAAGGCTCTGTGGTCCCAGCTTCTTCCAATCTCAGCTGTAGCCTGGAGGGCTCATCTCTTTCCCCAGAGCTCATTTCTCTCCAGGCTCAGTTTCTCTGCTCTCTCCATAAAGCCAGCTGTAAACTTTCAGTTGAATTGCTCATCTCTCCCCAGGGCTCCAGTATCAAAGACTAAAGTCTCTGCTTCTACTTCTCTGTGTATTAACTTCTGCGTGAGAGTCAGTTTTATCCCCATCAAGGGGTTGGGAACTCTAACTTCCACATTCTAATGACATGGTCAAATAAAAGCCCTAATCTTGATTTGATAAAGTAAAAGTGAATATTCTGAATCGATTACAATCTAATATGCCCAGAGGAACAGTCCAGTTTACAAACACAATCCAATATCTATTTTTGGAATTCATAAACAATGTCAAGCTGCTACAAATACAAAGCAACCAAAAATATTAATCAGATCCTTAAAGATTCACTTTAATCAGTGGCCACTTTCCTATCTTATGTTTCACTATTTTGAGTTCAGGCTATGTACTGGAACAAATGCTTACATCTTTTTTTTTTCCTTTAATGTAGTACAGAAGCTCAGGCTTCCCCTTAGCTCTTCCAAAACAAGTTATTCTGCCCTATTAACCATCAAATGGAGAAATGGAGTCACTGCTAGATACTGGATTTCTGCTCCATGTTCCTGAACTTTAGCATGCTGTTGCCTCATCTGAATTTTGATTTTGGAAGAAGCAAAATCATTTATTTATTTGGTTTTATTTCCCCTAATGTCTCAAAAAATGCATTATATTCTCCTGATTCAAATGATATAATTTTTCTTATTTCTAACAACTCAAGTTATGTCAACTTTAACATATAATATCTGAATGCAAAACATTTTCTCATAATGAATATTAACTCTCAAACTACTTTTTTATAATAAGCCCCTTACCAGAGTTTGCTTGGTGCAATAACAGAAGTAAACATTGTAGCTTCACAACAATATTAAAGCTCCATAAGTTTAGAAATGTAGAAAGATAGAATAAATAAAATGTATAAGCAGAGATAAGGAAGTTTGTGGGAATCATGAACAAAATAATTGATTTCAAGATTGATATAATTGAACAATAAAAATGAAAGCAATGTTAGCTTCATGGATTCATATCCTATTCATAAAGAAAAGAGGTAAGACTTTAGAAAATAATTATAATTGATAATATATTAAAATTATATTTAATAATGAATACAAATTATAAAAATTAATAAGGAAAACAGTATGATAGAGGATTTTATTTCCCCACAAACTAGGCTGAGTATATTGTTAAATATACCAAGTATATTGATATTAACTAGTTTATTTAGGTTGTTATACTGATGGCATACAGATGATTTTTGATGTATTTTAATGAAAATTAATAATACTTTTATACACGAGTAGCATCTAAAAACAACAGGAGAGTAAAACTGTCATTTAAAGGAGAGTAGCTGAGTGAAGTTCAGTAATTAGTAGTAAAATATAGAAGAAACTATTCATTGTTTCACATTAAGGAAATGTGGACATTTTTCATAAATAAATGAATTAGAAAATTTTAGTGGGATTGTATTACAAGGCATTTGTTTTATTTCAAGGAACTTTTTATTGCTTGTTATGCAGAGCATTGCATTCATTATAGCTGTTTTATGTTTCTTATAGCAACATTATTATATAAATTGGCATCTTCTTACAGAGTGCATTATAATGCCTTTATGTGATCATGAAGGCTAGATATCAGTATTATTTGAAACATCGCATAAACTTAGAATAATTCTGAGGACAGTATCTGTTGATATCCTCTGATACCTCAGAAACTACTTCTGAAAAGACAAGAAGTCTTTTAGTTTAGGCTTTTTGTTTAGTCAGAATGGCTTTTTTTAAAGCCATGGGCTGATAATTACAAATAGACCCCACAACCACATGCATACAATACATATCATTATAGGTAATTTTAACAAAACAAAAATTAATAATTATATCCTTACATAATAAAATAAAATATAATAAAATATTTATTTAATGAATTCTAACTCAGAGCTAAGCCATAGCTAGGGTCTGGAATTATGTTTAAACCACAGAACTAATGTGATTACTGAGCAATTGAAATGTGACTAGTCCAATTGAGTTCTTATATAAATGCCAAATATATAATATTTTTCAAAGATGCAGTATGATAAAATATCTAATAAATATTTTATTCTGATTATGTGTTGATGTAATATTTTGTTCATATTATTTTAATATGTACATATTAATAAAGGCTAATTTCACCCGTTTCTTTTTAGTTTTTTTTTTAAGAGGGCTACTAGAATATTAAAAAAAATAAATTGTTCACATAAAACTTTTGAAGGAGTACATTCACCGCATTCTCTTTTTCTAAACACTCCATGACCTTACAAGAAAAGGATATGCAATTCATTGGATCTGAATTCAATTGCAGAATAGAGATTCTGGTGAAGCTGTGAAAGAATATATCTTCTGATATGGTACTGATATCTAATTCTCAAGCAATGATTCCATTTGCCTATATTTAGTGTATGTATTATATATTTTTAAAGCAAAATAATATTTATGTCTTTGGTGACATTTTATCACTCAGTAGTTTGTCTAAGGCTCTCTTTATGTCTCTGTTCCTCAAACTATAGATGAGAGAATTTAGGTTAAGAAGTATCCTAGAATATATTAAAAACATGAACAGGTTCGGGTTTTGGGGTTATATCTAAATTTTTGCTAACTTGAGTTTGGTGTGAATTAGTCATATATTTATACAATTCCAAAGAACAGAGTTAAAGTAAAACTGACTGGGAGTCAGATATTTAATTTACATGAAGAAGGAATTTTGGAAAGATATTTTTGGATTTTTAAATTAATGTACCTTAGAATATTAATGTGCAACATATACAAAATGACAAACTACAAAGGAATAATATTTCACAAAATATAATGTAAATTTTGTATGTTAATATATAAATACCTCAAATGGAATTATAAAGCAAATAAAACTAATTTACAAAAGAAAAATGGGCAAAGAGATTGGAATGAATATTTACAAATTAAATCATATACATGGGCTATAAAAATGGAAAAAATAAATTTAGTGAAAATAATGTGAAATGCATTATCTATTTTACTATATGAACCAAAAAAATATTTCAAAAATGGTAATTTTGGTTAAAAGACAAAGAGACAGATACTCTTTTTTGCCATTTTTTCTTAAATGCTTATTTTGAAAAACTTTCAGACTTACAAGACATTTGCTAATATAATACAGAACCCATCTAGAGAACTCTAACATAACCCCACCCAGATACCCTGTCTCACCAGTTTTAACATTTTTTCACATTTGTTGTGTCATTCTAGCTATTATCTATCAATCTATCTATACAGATATTTATCTACCTGTCTGTATATCTATTGAGTTTTAAACATTTGAGACTAATTTGTGTCATGCTCTATGTACATTTAATAAGAAAAAGGATATTCACTTATGGAGCCATCTTAAGTGCAATTATCAAGTTTACACATTTTTTAACATTGTATAAAACTTTACATTCTATACTCCATTTTTTTCATATGTCCCAATAATGCCCTTTATGCCTCTTTTATTTATGTCATTATTAGATCCAGTCAGGGATCATGTATTGAATTTTATTGTCATTGTCTTTTTAGTTGCTTTTTTAAAAATTTTTTTCTTGTAAGCATAAATACAGCATAAACTTTCCCATGATTGCAAAATTGATGAAAAAGATGCCTGAGGAAGAGTTATCTGGATAGTACTTTCTGAATGGACAGAACACATGATGACATTTTTCTACATGTGAATCCTCATCAGAGTTTGACTCCAGCAAAGGAAGATTTTAATAATCAAGTGGACAGGAAAGCCCATTCTGTGTGTAACAGTCAGACTCTATCCCCAACCACTCCTATCATTGCCAAAAGGGCTCATGAACAAAATTGCCATGGTAGTAAGGATAGAGGTTATGTATTGGCTCAGCATCACAGACTTCTACTCACCGAGGCTGACCTGTCTATAGTCACTGCTGAGTGTCCAATCAGCCAGCAGCAGAAACCAACTTTCAGTCCCCAACCTGTCACCATTCCCTAAGGTGATCAAGCCTGTCACCTGGTGGCAGATGGATTACATAGGCCCATATTCATCATGGTAAGAACAACATTTGGTTTTTACTATAATAAACAATTATTCCAGATATGAATTTTCCTCACTGTGTCAAGACTTAACCAAAAGTACCGTCTGTGGACATACAGAATGTTTTATCCACTGCAAAGGTATTCTCCAAAGCATAGCTTCTCATCAAGGAATCCACTACACAACAAATTAAGCATTGGAATTTGCACATGTTCATTAAATTCACTGGTCTTACTATGTTCCCGATCATCTTGGAGAAGCTGAGATGATATTATGGTAGAATTGTCTTTTGAAGATGCAGTTACATCACCAATTCCATGGCAATACCTTGCATGAAGGGGACAATGTTCTCCAGGATGGTGTATATGCTCTAAATTAGCACCTAATCTACAGTGCTGTGTCTCTTGTGGCTAGGATTCATGGTTCTGTAAGTCAATATATAATATATCTTATCAATTCTATTTATCTGGAGAAATCTAATACACCAGGCAAATAAGAACAGAGGGGAATGATATATTTAAAGTGTTCTAAAAAACAACACGTTGTAATTCTGTATCCAGTGACATCATCTTTTTAACTTAGTAGACTTTAATACTTTCTCAGAAAAACAAAACCTAAGGGAGTTCATAACAAAAAATCTTCTCTTCAATGATGTTAAAATAAGTTCCTCATGGAGCAGGACAATGATGAGTTCAGAAACTTGGATCAGCAAGAATTAAGGGAAGGAATAAATTAAGGAAAAATAAATTATTTTATATTGTTACAGAATTTAGTTCATTAAATTCATAATTGTGACAATGAATTATGGGATAGAGCAAATTAATGAGTAAAATGACTTCACAGGAAATTGGAGAGAAGATTTTGGAATCCTCTGTTGTCAAGTATCCTCAATAAATGTAAAGTGGTAGTGTTGTTTGCAGGTAGTCTTATGTTAATTAAAATATATGTTGGAATCTCTAGTGCAACTCTAAAAATGATTTAAAGAAATATAATGGATATGCCAGGAGACAAATTAAAATGGAATCTTAGAAAATACTCATTTCAAAACAATCTTGTAAATCAAAAGAATTATATATTATGATCAAATGGGTTTAATCCTACTTAAAATGGTGGAGCAGCATAAAAATATCAATTAAGTTCAATATACTAACAGAACAATGGAAAAAAACACATGATCTTCTCAATTTATGCAGAAAGGGCATTGGAAAATATACATCTCTCCTTGACAAAAACTTCTAGAAAACTAGGAATAGCAGTAAACTTCCTCAACATGATAAACGGCATCGATGAAAAATCCTTCGAAAGCATCATTCTCAATGGTGAAACACTGACAATTTTCCCTCTAAGATCAGGAACAAGGCAAGGGTGCCCACTGTTACCATTGTTATTCAACATTACACTGGAAAATCAATCCAGAACAATTAGGCAAGAGAAAGACATACTGCAAAAGAAGTAAACATTCTCTATTCACAGAGGACATGGTCCTATACAGAGAAATCTCTGAAATATCTACAAGAAAGCTCCTAGACCTGAAATTGGTTAAATGACAGAGTACAAGGTCAACACGCAAAAATCAGCAATGTTTCTTTACAAAAGCAATGAAAAATTGGAATAAGAAATCAATAATAAAATCCCATTAATAATAGCAACTAAAAGAATCAAATAGTTAGAGGAAGACTTATCCAAAGATATAAAGTGCTTCCACAAAGAAAACTACAAAACATTGCTAAAAGAAATCAAAGAAGACCTAGAATAATTGTTCATGAATTGGAAGATTAAATATTGTAAAGAAGTCAATCCTACCTAAAGGAAATTATACATTCAATGTGATTCCAATCAAAATATTAAAAAAATCTTCTTTGCAGAAATGGAAAAGTCAATCATGAAATTCATATGAAATGGTAAGGTGCCCTGAGTATCTCTAAAGCCATCCTGAAAAAGAAGAATGAAGTTGGAGAACTCATATTTCCTATTCCAAAATCTTATTACAAAATCACATTATTAAAAAATCAGGATGGTTCTGGCATAAGAATGGACATATAGACCAATGTTATTGAATTCGGAGTTCAGAAATCAACCCTCCAAAGAAGATAAACAAATTGCAATGAAAAGATATTCCACATCATTAGTCATAAGGGAAATGTAAATCAAAACCACAATGAGATACCACTTCACAACCATTAGAATGGCTACTATTAACAAAGCAGAAAATAACAAGCAATGGAAAGTATGTGGAGAAATAGGAACATTCATTCATTGTTCATGGGAATATAAAATGGTGCAGCTGCTGTGGAATACAGCTTGACAGTTACTCAGAAAAATAAGAATAGAAATATGAAATGGCCTGGCTCTATCCCTACTCCATACATACGCCTTAGAATTGAAAGTGGGGATACGGATAGAAGAGATTGCACAACAATGTTCACAGCAGCGTGATCCACAATTGGCAAAAGATGGAAGCAACCCAAGTGTTCATCAGTGATGAATGGATAAACAAAATGGGATATATACATGCAATGGAATATTATTCAGCTATAGAAAATGACTGGAGTGCTAATACATTCAACAGTCTGGATGATACTTGAAAAGGTCCTGATGAATAAAATATATGGGATGCAGAAGGGGAAATATTGAATGGTCCCACTGATAAGAAATAATTAGAATAAGCAAATTGAAAGCATCAGAATCTAGAATAAAGGTAACCATGGGATGAAGTGGGGAAAAGTAATAGGATTTAAGGCTGAAAATGTACAAAATTTCTATTTGGAATAATGGAAAAGTTTTGGTAATGGATAGTGGTAATGATATCACAAAATTGTCAGCATTATTAACAGAGCTGAAATCTATGCCTGAATGTGGTTAAAAGCAGAAATATTATATTTTGTACTAGACTAGAAATTTTTTTAAAAATCCATGGAACTACACAGCACAAATAGTGAACCCTAAGTTAAACTATAGACTATGTTAAAAGAACAATTATAAAAATGTGTTCTCATTAATAGTAAATGTATCATAATGTAGCAAGTTAATAATAGGATGGTACATGGGAATCCTGTATTTT
The DNA here is from genome assembly GCA_029593785.1 of Cabassous unicinctus. Taxonomy (NCBI): domain Eukaryota; kingdom Metazoa; phylum Chordata; class Mammalia; order Cingulata; family Chlamyphoridae; genus Cabassous; species Cabassous unicinctus. The sequence goes on from JAQZBX010044416.1 coordinate 16,583, forward strand.
ATGCATGATTTTTCTGTACTCACAATTTCTCTAATGAAAATAGATAGCATACAGTATGATCTCATTTAATTAACATTCTTGATATCACATAATAATAGCAGCAGAGGACATATTAGTCATTTCCAGGTGGTAAGGAGGTACTGGGGATAGAAGGTCTATTAGTAAGCTAAAGGGGTGCTGATGCAAAGTACCAGAAATCTGTTGGCTTTCATAAAGGGTATTTTTTTGGGGGGGTAGAAGCTTCCAGTCCTAAGGCCATAAAGCATTACTTCCCTCACCAAAGTCTGTTGCCACATGTTGGAGCAAGATGGCTGTTGGTCTCTGCAAGGGTTCAGCTTTCCTTTTCCTCCTAAGGCTTTGTGGTCCCAGCTTCTTCCAATCTCAGCTATAGGCTGGGATAAGTCTTATCTCTCTCCCAGGGCTCATTTCTCTCTGAGTTCAGATATAGGTTAGCATAAGGCTTGTCTCTCTCCTTGGGGCTTGTTTCTTTCTGGGCTCACCTGCTCTGCTCTCTTCACAAGGTCAGCTGTAGACTATCATGCTCATTCTTTTCCCATGGCCTCTGCTGTGTCAAATGGAGCTTGTTTTCTTTCCTCTCATATCTGCTTCTCTGTGTATTTACTTCTTGAGGCTCCAGCATCAAAACTCCCACTCTCTACTCTGCCCTGTCATTTTCTCTGTGAGTCCCCACACCTCTGATAGGGAATCAACATCCTACTGACATGGCAGAATCAAAATCCCAGTTTAATTTGATCAAGTAAAAGTGAAACCTCCGAATCTAATACAATCTAATATGCCCAGAGGAACAGACCAGTTTACAATCATAATCCAATATCTATTTTTAGAATTCATAAATAATATCAAACTGCTACAGAAGGGATGAGATTATTTAAGGGAAGCATTAAGGAGCTATGTGGCATTGGAATTATTCTCTATCTTGACTATATCACTGCCAGTATTCTAGTTTTAATATTGCACTATGGCTTATTTAAATGTTTTTAATGGAGAGATTGAGTAAATGGTAAATAGAATCTCTATTATTTCTTACAACTGCATGCTAATCTATAATTATCTCAAAATAGTTTAATTAAAAGAAATAAAAAGTTGAATTTTACATTTGCCCAAAACTTTTATCCAAAAGATATTTCTTAATTTGCCTTCAAACTTTCATGTCAATCCTTACTAAAATAGTTGTTTAAGTGGTTATCAAACCTTAAATATTGTCATCCTGAGCAAAAATTACTTAACTGTTTTCTTTAGAATTGCTTTAATAATTGTAAACTAGTAAAAACTATCATTTTTTTAGAATTGAAAATCTATTCATTATGTTTCAAGGCCTGTGAATAATCTTTCACAGCTCCCACCTTCTTTCTCTGGTCTCAGTTCTACCTTCTGAGCTATTGTTTACACCTACACGACTCTTGGTTACATGCTTCTTCCCCCCACCACCAACTTCTTTAAGTTAGCATATTTGTAGCATTATCAGCCTGCTTACTCATGGTATAATTTGGGAAGTCTAAAAGCTTTTTTCTCATCCTCTTTAAGTCCAAGCTGGCAATATTTCTCTTGGTCTAAAATTCTCAAGAACCTGTGAATTTTGCATAGACTTTACAGGAATTCATTCCATCAGGACAAAGCCAAATTCACAGACTTATGTATGTATATATGTATGTATGTATTTTAACTAATCTATTAGCTACTTTTGGAATCTGCTAAGATAGCTCTTAAACATCCTAGAGTTCCTCTACTTTGAGAATATATATAAAAATATGCTTACTGTTCTGTAATTGAATTTGCTGACCTTCAGATCTTGCTGTTTTTTTTTTAATGTATTACAACCACACCCTGAGACTTTTCTCTATGCCACAATTTTAGCAGCCATTTCTGAATTTATATAATATCTTTCCATCTGCATAAAATGAGGTTTTCCCATATCATCAAGTTCTGGTTCCTCTCTCTCTTTTTTAAACATCTCTTCCCTCAATTTATCTCTCATCTCCCATTTTAATAAAAGCAGCAAATTGCAACCTGGTCACACCTGCAAACATTTGCATGGAATTCTTCACTAAATTTCCAAGTTAATCATGTTTAAGTTCTGCTTTCCATATTAACTGTGGGTCACAATCTTGCTAAACTTCTACCCTAACATATGAAGGATCTCTCTACTTCTAGTTTCCAATAACATGTTCCTCATTTTCTCCTAATCACCAACAGCATTCATCAAGTCTAGATTTCCACAATCAGTTTTTTTCACAGTGATTTATGCTTTTTCTAAGATGATTTAGTACTTTTCTATACATCTCCTCACTCCCCTCTAAGCCTTCACCAGCAGCAAATTCAGTGTATGTATTTCAACTAAATGTCTGTTCAAGAAAATCTAGCCTGTTCCTACCATTTCCCCCAACATTCTTCCAGCATCTGCTCACTTCCCTATTCCCAAACCACTTCCATATTAACAGAAGTATTCCACGTCAAGGTACCAAAATATATATTAGTTTTCTTATCATTGTTATAACAATTTACCACACATTCTGCATTTTGAAGCAGCACTCATTCATTTTCTCACAGGTTATAATTCTGACAAGGCATATTTGAGTCCTCTCCCAAAGGTCTCATAAGGCCAAAATCAAGGTGTGAGTCTTGACGGACACTTATCAGAAGTCTCTGGGGAAGAATCCACTTCCAAGCTCATTCTAGTTACTGAAGTGATAAGTTTCTTGTGGTTACAGGACTGAAATCCCATTTTTTTGCTGGCAGTCAGCTGGGGGCTGCTCTAAGACTCTGAAATTCATCTGCATTCCTTGGCACATGAACCAAAACCCTCCACTACCAAAGCCAACAAAGATGCATCAAATTCCCATCATGTTGCAAATCTCTGGCATCTTTCTCTACCACCAATGTATTGGGAAAAATTTAATGAGTATTGTTCATACTTTAAACTCTGACAACCAGCAACTGATATTTCCTTGGACAGTGTAAAAGGCAGAGAAACCAGGCATTAGTCTTATAGTCTAAAGCAAGAACTTACAGTTTTTGTTACAGGGCAAGAAAACACCAAGATAAATATTAGAAACTTTCCAGGGTGGCTGTGAACATTCTCAAGGAAACTGGTCACTTCTTGGGAATTGATGCATGAACTCTGGAATGTGCTTTGGCTCATGATTTGGGTGGATAAGCAATACTCAAGGATAGTATAAAAGGGAAGGGTCATATCAGAGTTGGTTGAAGTCTCATCCTGGGAGGGGATGCTCTACCCAGGTTTTCTTTCCAATCGTTACTCTGGTACCAGCTGCTGATTCGGGACTTCCCAGCCATGAGCCATATGTTGGTGTGTCCCCTGGTTTGGTGAGTTTGTATATACATTTATCTTTACTTAACTTCTTATTAACTATTTAGAGGTTTATGAATTTCTACAACACTGGGATCCTTGTTTTTGGCTTGCAGGCCACACATCATATTCATTACTAATAAGCAGCTATTTCTATGTACTGTTTTGACTTAAATATGTAATAATTGTTTCCATCTCCTTTGCATTTAATAAACTTTATGATATTAAGCTTCATTATTGTTAACCTTTATTTGGCAGAACAAGCAACATGAAGAAACTAATATGACCCATCCAGATAATCTCAGTATCTTAAAATTGGCTGCTTTGGAGCTTTAATTACATATTTAAAATCCCTACTCAAAATTACCTACATTAGTCATATTTGATTAAATAACAAGAGGATGGGAACCTTGGGGGGAGAGGTTGCTACCACAAGTCTAATATAAGTTGTAAAGCATGTCCTCAGTTTGTAACTAATCTTTTAATTTTGGTGGTAGTTATGGGATTTTATTATTATTTTATTAATACAGTTTATTAATTAATAAATGGGCAAGGAACAGCATGTATGAGCCTTGAAGACATAATATTTGATGAAATAAACCAGAAACAGAAGGATAAATATTGTATGATTTCAGTGATAAAAAAAAATTAGAATATGAATACTCATACAGTCATAAACTAGAATCCAGGTTAACAGGGGCTGTCTGGGGGTGAGGAATGGAGATTTATGGCTAATTGTTATAGACTTTCTATTTAGGTTAATGGAAGAGTTTTTGTAATGGATGTTGTTGATGGTAACATAACATTGTAAATGCAATTAACACCACTGAATTGAAAGTGGGTAAAATGGGAAATTTTAGGTTTCATGTATGCTACCAGAATTAAAAAGAAACACAGAGCTAGTTAATAATATAGTTTTAATAATATTGTTTCATCAATAATAATAAATGAGCCAAACCAATACAAAATGTGAGTAATAGGGAAAACAGTATTTGAATTATGGGGTTATATGAAAATTCTGTAGTATCTGCATGATTTTTCTGTAAACCTATAACTCTTTTAATTAAAAACACATAAAAATATTAAGGGTAACTTTAACTACAATTTTATTGCATATTTTAGTATGCTTCTGTGTTCGTTGTGTCATGATGGGAACTGACTTCTTCCTACTACATTATTATAAAATCATAAGTTTTGTTACAAGTTCATTTTTTCCACAAATGTTCAGTTATCTCAAGGACTTTGTATTATCATTTTTCCCAAATCATTTGTACTGTTGCCTTTAACTTTATATAAGTATGTTTGTGAATATAATCTTTTTCAGAAACTTGTCTGTCCTTATCTATGGATCACTTTGACTATTCCAGAAACAAGAACAAACATATTATATTGAAATACATGAAATTTTCCTTTTGCTTTTAGCCAGAAAAGTCAAATATCACCAATATTTTGTTGTTT
>JAQZBX010044417.1:0-21371 GCA_029593785.1 Cabassous unicinctus
CATGCATATTCCTTTTTTAAAAAATAATTTTATTTTTGTAACATATATGTAATATAAAAACTCCTCAGTTTAAACATTTTTATGTGCTTAATTCAGTGGTATAAATTACATGCACAAAGTTTTGCTACCATCATCACCATCCATTACCAAAAATTTTCCTCACCCCAAAGAGAAACTCTGTACCTAATAAGCAATGATTCCCCATTTCCCTCTATACATCAGACTCTGGTAACTTCTAATCTATTTTCTGGCCTCTATGAATTTGTTTATTCTAGATATTTCACATAAGTTGCACAGTCCTTTTTGGAGAAAAACTGGAACTAAGTAGGAACTAAGTTCCTACTGGAACTGAAATCCAGTAGGATATATATCAAATTACTTGAGACCACTTTTTAGTTTTTAGCTACACATGACCTATACGTATCCTTTGAAAATAGCAGAAAAAAGCCAAACAAAAATTACATGCTGTGTTTGTAACTGAGTAATTCCTCAAGTTGGCTGCCTTTTGTTAGCTATAAAAATATGATCACGCCTCTAGCCTAATTTAATTGCTTTGTAATTGAGATACAAAGTGAAGGTTTGCACGTGTTAGAATATTGCTCCTTTCCACTGACACAGATAATAGCAGTTTACTAACGGACCAAGTGACACTTGTTTGCTTAGAGCTGAAAGAGATAAGCAGAAATTTTAAAGTTTCAAGATTTTGGCATTTCGGCTTATTTGGACATATTACGTTTAAGGGTTGCTCACAACAATGGGCTTTGAAAGTTCCTTGCAGTGACACTGTGTGATTTGGAATGCCTTGTGGAAAGGCTGGCCCCGTGGCCCGGGGCCCACCCTGAGAATTCAGCAGCTGTGCATGCTAAATCTGGCTCTGTCATTAACCTGCCGCTGGACCTTCTGCAAATTGCTTAATTCCAGTCATGAAAATAAACATAGGCTCAGATGCCCTAGAATAGATTAAAGGAAATCAGGCCATGTGCATAAAATAAACGGAACTCACTCTGTCTTTTCCTTTCTAAAAGCTTTTTGTTTGGCTTTCACAGGGAGGAATTTGCAATGACCAGGCTGTAGGTTACTGTTGTGCTCTTTGCTTCTAATTTAAATAGGCAAATATAAGCAAGTGAACATAACTAGGAAGGACTGTAGGGTACATATGGACAAAACTTAAGGAAAATTTGTGAACTCAAGGATAATTCTCTGGGGTGAGGAGAAAGCGATCTGGCCATGCTTCTGACCCTCTGCTGGTTCTGTGTGGACAGAGAATCCATCACACTCTACCCACTTCTGCTCTGCCTCTGAATTTTCCCCTTCTCTCCTCTTTCTCTTATCTTTGCTTCCTCCATTCCTTCTAGTTTCTCCTTTGTCAGCTCCGTCTGAAGGGGAGGAGGAAACAATATCCTCCCTCATCATTTTTTATTTCCTCCCTCTATTGTCAGACCTAGGTAGAATTTTAGAGACTCTTCCACCCATTCTGTTTTTAGATGTGAAAAATGGGCCCAGGTAAATTTAACTTAGCAGCTAGGTAATGAGAGAATGGAAACTTGATGCCAGGTCCCTTGCTTTTTCCACACATTGCACCCAAGTTTAATGATTTTAAAAGGTACTTCCAAGGCTGTCTTTTCTTTATATATATAATGAATTTTATTTTTAAAGAGGTTTTAGATTACAGAAAAGTTACATTGAAAGTATAAGAGATTCCCATATACCTCCCCACACACATCTTCCCCTATTAATAACATCTTACAATAGTGTGGTACATTTGTTACAATTTATGATTAAATATTGAAGCAGTGCTACTAACCAAAGTCTATAGTTTACATTGTGGTTTACGTTTAATTCCAATGCCCTATGTTCCACTTATTATTCCCTTCCCTCCCCTCAGAACCTCTGGTGACCACTATCTTTATATCAATGTTACATGTTCTTCCATTACTACAATATTAGTAAGTTTACTTTGTCCATGGTTGCATTCCACCCTTATGTTTGTTCATTCCTCAACCTTGAGAATTTGGGGATGGTATAATTGTCTTTATTTTTCTTCATATATAAAAATGGTATTCCATGTTCACTGCTTTACAACCATAGGAGTTAAGGCAGAAAGAGGATGTGATGTCCTTAAAATTAAATTACTTTATGTACATAAGGATTATTTGATTTAGAAAATGAATGTACATACATCAGAGTTCACTGTGAATTTGAAATGTAATCACAACCACAGTACATCCTTGGCCCTGTTTTGACAAAAATAAAATATTGCACTGGAAATACATATACTGCACTCAATCAAAAAAGTCATAGTCAAAGGTCACAGTCATAAGCATGATCAACGTTAAAAAATAGTCATAATCAATAAAGTCTCAAGTTCAAATTTGTCCAGTGATCAGGAAAAGCAAACAGGAGCAGATGTGGGAATCTAAAATCCACTCTTTGGTATAAAGTCTTCAGCACCAAGGCTGAGCCAGCAGGTGCACTTTCCTTTCCAAGTGGTAAGGAAAAAAGAATTGTGTCCTTTAAATAGGTAGAATTGTGGAGGTGCATACTAGTTAGAACTCAGCATGGTTTACCCTACACCAATGAAATACCACTGTCTTGAAAGTCAAAATTAATTGACTGTTAAGAAAAAGAGTAAAGGAAACTGGTGACCCTAACCTGTGAGCAAAGTTACTACGTAGCTCTTACTGGAAGATTATCGTCAACTCCACTTTAAGAGGGAACAAAACAAACAAAATATTGCATTTTCCTAAATTCATATTTCATGATTCCAAGCTATTTGTAGAACAATTCTTTGGTGATAAACATATTATTTAGATATGTATAATGGGTTTTCAAAGGAAAAAAAGCCATATTTGAGGATTAATTTGATTATTTGAAGTATAAAATGATAAAACCCCATATTCAAAGCAAGATTATAAAATGAAAAGGATATGTTTTTTTTTTTCACTCAGGATTATTTACCTGAAAGAGTAAACAAAAATTATACATTTACAGATAGTTTTTGAGATTTTATACTTAACATTTCACTCAATATTTTAAGCCATTTATCTCTTTTGACTAATAAAATTTAATTCAAGATTAGCCTATAATATCTAGGCTTCAATATAATTGTTCCTCTGGGTTACATCTGGGAAATAACATGAAGTAAGGGAATTTTATTACTTGCTTTTTTCCTTTACTGTAATATAAACTCTAGAAAAGAACATACAGAATATCATTCAGGTTGCTTAATGAAATTTCTTTGGTTGCTTTATTAACTCTGTCAAAAATAATTACAATATAAGCTTTCATATAGTGTTTTGATTGGGGAAAAAACAGCTTATCTCTATAGAATTACTTACAAGAGGAAATTGTATGGTGGGGAAGTAGCTGGCTTAGGGCATATTTGTTTTTCAGAAAGATTTATGTCAGAAATTCTAAAGGCGTGGCAGTTATAATAATCACAGGCAAAACATGACATCAACTTTGTTCTTGAGATCTTTTCATTCATTCTTCACAAACCCTAGAGTAAACATAGGAAGAGCTAATGCTTTGAACCACAAAAAGAAAGGTGTGTCCATTATCTACCATATTATCATCATACAATTCCATTGTTACATCCTTTCTTTTCATGTTACTCATCCAAAGTCATTTATAAGACATGACTCTGCATTAACTGGAACCAAAAAGCCTCCTAGTAATATAGTTGTAAATATTTTATTGATACAAATGTATCTTTGGGGAGAGAACTTATGAGACATGAGTTTTCAACTTTAAATACAATGTTTTAATGTTTAAAAACATTGCTTATAATTCAGATTTTATTTTAGCACTACACTTCGGTAATTTTTCAAATTCATTTATTTATTTATTTGTTTTTTTAAAGATTTATTTATTTACTTGATCCATCTTAAACCCCCCCTTTCCCATTTGCTGTTTTGTGTCCATTCGCTGGGCAATTCTGTGTCTGTTTCATCTCTTCTCATCCTCCTCCTCCGGTCTTCACCAGGATTCGATCCTGAAGATCTCCGATGTAGGAGAGAGGTGTTCTAGCCATCTGTGCCACCTCGGCTCCTGGCTTTCAGAGCTTTCGGAGCATCTCGTCTTGTCTCTCTCCTTTTACGTCATCATCTTGGTGCATGGTTCCCGGGGCCCGGCGGCTCACCAGCACACAGAGCCTGGCAGCCCATGCGCCTTCTATATATATATTAATATTTTACTGGGAGGTCCCGGGGATGGAACCCAGGTCCCTCCATATGGCAGACGGACTCCCAACCATTTGAGCCACACCCGCCAAATTCATTTATTTCTGAAAAATATTCCAATTGATATGATACTTCAATAAATATTTTATAAGATAGTGTAATTAAGAAGTTACTTTTGGACTACAATTTGCTCATGTTGAATTAAATTCTTTTTATCTTTTATTATTTTTTTTATTTTTTACCAGCAGGTCCCAGGAATCGAACCCGGGGCCCTCCATATGGGGGACAGATGCCCAACCATTTAAGCCACATCTGTCCCCCAATACTTTTTAAAAGTACTTTCTAATTTTACTACTCTAGAGCTACAAAACCTGTATGCTATATTTTTCTTTTGTTTTGTTTTTTAAAGATTTTATTATTATTTATTTATTTATCCCCCCGCTTGCTGCTTGTGCTTGCTGTGTCCATTTTGCTTTGCGTTTTTCTGTGTCTGCTTGTCTCCCTCTGTTGCATCATCTTGCTGCGCCAGCTCACCGTGCCACATGGGCCGTGGCCAGCTTGCCTTCACCAGGAGGCCCCAGGAATCAAACCCGAGGCCTCCCATATGGTAAACGGGAACCCAACCAATTGAGCCACAGCTGCTTCCCCTATATTGTTTTTAAATGACAGAAAATTAAGATATATATTTTAGTACAATGTCAAATAGACATAAATTTAGATGGAAAAAGTGCACCTGAAATATTTTCTTATAGAATTCAGCCATAAGAGAACCTATGTCTTATGATAATACAGTGGGAAAGAAGGTGAGATGAAATAGTATACAGGCCTTCAAAGCATATGGCCTCCAGACCCAGGGGGGCTGCATGCTGAAATTTGGCCCACATTCTGCCCTCCAAATTGTATGCCCTGGTGCAGTGCTGCATCTACACAGAAGGGGCATTTTTATTTACTTCCCAGAGGCACTTTACAGGACAGCAGAAAGCCTGTCTTAGTTTACCAGGGCTGCTATAATAAATACCACAGGCTAGTTGGCTTAAACAACAGGAATTTATTATCTCAAAATTTTAGAGTCTAGAAATTCAAAACCAACATTTCAGAAGGGTCATACTCTCTCTGAAGTCTGTAGTGTTTGGATGGTGGTTTGCTGACAATCCATAACTCAATCTTTACCTCCATCACGCGGCTTCCTTCTGTCCCCTACAGACACCTACCACTGTATCCAAACTTCCTCTGCTTGTAAGGCCTCCAGTCATATTGGATTAAGCCCACCCTGATTCAGTTTAGCCTCAATTTAATAGGAGCTTTGAAGAGCCTGTTTACAAATGGGTTCACACCCACAGGACCAGGTATTAGGACTTGAACATGTCTTTGTGGGAGACGTGATTCAATCCCTAACAAGGCCCTAAAATTGTTATTTCTCCCAACTTAAAGGAAAAACAAAGCAAAGGTAGGGGAAGGGAGAGGTAGGGAGGGGAGGGAGGGAGGAAGAAGGGAAGGAAAAGAAAAAAGGGGAAAAAAAAGGAAAGAAAATGAAAGGGAGAAGAGAAAGAACGAAGGAAGGGAAGCAGGGAGAAAGGAAAGCTTCACTTCCAGCTTCCACATCATTCCTCTCTCTCCCTTTAAAGAATTGTAAACTTTCACAGGTTCCATTTCTCTCCTCTCATCCTCCATTGGACTTAAGCCCATCTGATTTTTGCTCCCACTCTTTCCACCAAAGCAGATCCTGCCAAGTCATCATGGATCATCATATTGCTAACTCCAGTGGTCTTTCTTCTTCCGTCTTCATTTTCCTTGTCTTCTCAGCACCGTTTGCCACCACCTTAAAACAGTTGCTTCATGTGGCTTTCAGGACTCTCTCCACTGGCTTTTCTCCTACAAAGATGGCTGTTACTTCTCAATTTTAATTGTTGGTTTCTCCTCATCTCCTTGACTATTAAATGTCTGTAAGGGTATGTGTGTCTGTGTGTACATGAGTGTCTCTGTGTGTGTGTCTGCATTTCTCTGTGTGTGTAGGTCTGTGCGGCTCCCAAAGGGCCCTGTAAATATATCAACAACTTTGGCTTTTACTTTGAGTGGGATGAGAAGACATTGGAGGGTTTTGAGAAGAGGCGTGATATTCAACTTATGTTTTAGTAAGGTCACTCTGAGAATAGCCTGAAGGGAGGCAGAGTTAGAAGCAGGGATGCTTACAGACATAAGCTCAGATTCACACACATATGGACACATAGACTGACATACAGACACACACAGACAAACATAGGCACAACACATTTCATTATTGCTCTGTCCTCATCCCCCTTCCCCCTCATTCACTCTTCTCCAGCCATGTTCTCCAGGGTTGCACAGACATGATGGATTTGCTCCCACCTCTGGGAATGCTCTGCCTGGAGATACCCACATGGCTAACTCCCTCATTCCCTTCAGGTCTTCACCCCAAAGCCACCTTCTCATGGAGGGTTACCCTGGTAAAGCCTAACTAAAATTTTATAAATTCTCCTTCCCCTCCCAAGCTAATTTTTTTTTCATCTAACCATGTATCATTATCTAATATACTAAATCTTGTTCTTATCTTGTTCATTGTCTCCTCTAGTAGAATGTAAGCTGTATTATGGTGGGCATTTTGTCTGTTTTGGTGTTCATTTCCACAATGTCTAGAATGATGGCTGATGCATCACAGGCACTCAATAATTACATTTTGAATTGGGCCAATGAAAGAATAACATTTTTGTGGAAATAAGAGTATAAACCAAATGAATTGTTTGGGGTTGTCTGAGCACAGTCCTCATGGAGATGCATTTCAATGTCTTACCCTGACTTCATCAATCTCTTCAAATCCCCAGAAGTCAAAACAACCACTTGGCCATAATTTCTTCATGCCACCATTCCCATAATATTTAGTCAGTCTTCCCAGGTTTCAGGAATATTCAACAGTTTCTAATTGCCTTTATTTCCTCAATCATTTCCTTAAAGGCACCTCCAGCAAGTTTTATGGCAGCTAGGGTTGACTTCAAGGATAACTAGAAAAAATTGAAGGCTCTAAATCTACCAATCTCTGGAGTAAAGTGCTTCATCCTCTTTGTAGCCTGTGGCGGCAAAACTCTCCCTGAACAGCGGGCTGGGACATCTACCCTCTTCAAATGCTGGGGCAAACTTACCCTCTCCGTACACATGGGTGGGGTCCCTCTCTTGGCCCAAGGAGATATCTTAATTCCAGACCTCAGCTTCCATGGTTTTCCTCTTAAAGCCATTTTCCCTTCCATCTCTCCCCTCCATGTCCCTTTTAGTCCAGGCTGACAGTGGTTTTGTTCATACAGATCTCACAAAAAGCTTGTTGGTTCAGCATGAAGGAAGCAGGGGTCCAAGCCATCAGACAGTAAGACTTTCCACAAGTCTTTCCTGGATAATTGCATTTTCAATCCTGACTTACAAGTTCCAGGTTTAGTTAATTCCTCAAATGGAGCACTATTGTCTGGGGGCTTGATTTCCAGAGGCTCATAATTTCTGGAATCAATTTCTGGTTTCTTTGTGCCCAGCAATTCAGTTCTCAGCTATCTCTTTTGTCTAACATTTTGCTATAAGATACAAGGAGAAGCCAAGCTGCATTTTCCACATTTAGTTTGGAAATCTCCTTGGCTAAATGTCTAAGCTCATAATTTTCAAATTCTGTCTTCCATATAACATCAGGAGTCAATCTTGCTAAGTTCTCTGCAACTTTTAAAACACGGATCGTCTTTCCTCCAGTTTCCAATAATAGTTTCATTTCCTTCTAAAGCCTCATCCAAAGTCTCTTCAGCATCCATGCTCCTACCAACAGTCTCTTCAAAGCAATCTAAACCTATCAAGTACCTCATAATTCCTCCAAAAAATACCCCTTACCCATTTATAAAACCATTCCAGCATTTTTTGGTAATTGCATCAGACTGTACCCCACTTCTGGTACCAAATTCTGTATTAGTCTATCAAAGGGGTGCTGATGCAAAGTACCAGAAATCTTTTGGCTTTTATAAAGTGTATTTATTTGGGGTAAAAGCTTAGTTACAAGGTCCTAAAGAGTCCAACTCAAGGCTGCTTTCTCACCAAAGTCTGTTGCCATGTGTTGAAGCAAGATGGTTGCTGATCTCTGCCTGGTCTCTTGAGCCTTCTCAATTGCTCAGCTGCTCTGTGCTCTTCAGCTGCCAACTATCAGGCAAATGGCTCATCTCTCTTCCCAGGGCTTTAGCTATTTGAGCCTTCTCCTTTCTGTCACATGGCAGGTCTGAAATGACCCAGTTCTCTCCTCTTCCTGTGTCTTCTTGAGTGAGTGTCTGTTTATATCAGCCCACCAAGAGGGTGGGGACTCAATCTGAGTCATGACCTACTGATGTGGTCAAATCGAAGTCCTAATCTTAACAGGTAATTTAATCAAGACATTTCAGCTGAATCTAATGCATTCAAAGGGTATCACGCCCAGAGGAACAGATTAGTTTACAAACTTAATCTCTCTTTCTGGGATTCATAAATAATCTCAAACTGCCACACTTACAATTATTATTTTACAAGTATGTTTTTGTAAGAACATTTATTTTGACCCCAAAGATATTAATTTTAAATTTCCAATAACTTTTCCCATGAAATGAACCAAATGGTAAACTTGGGAGTCCTGAATAGTTTAGGAATAAACTCACTAGATAAATTCTGAGGGACAGGGAAAGGTGAAAGCATCTCCATTTGGTAACAGGCACTAGAATGCATTGTTTCCCACCCCTGACACAGAACGATATAGACTGTGAAAGCAATTCTATTCTTATCCACAGTTTCCTCCACCCATTTTCTTCTTTCATTGCTACTTACTTTCCCTGTTTAGTCTTTTTCCTCCCTTTGCTTCCTGCCTCTTCTTTCATCCCTACTTCTTTCTTTATTACTTGCCCCTATCCTTTCTCCTTGCATTTCTTACTCTCACTTTTTCTGCCGTGTAGCCCCTTTCTCCTTTTTAAATTCACTCTTTAAATTTAACTGCCATCTAATTTTATTTCTCACTTTGCCACACTTCCCTGTGAATATCTTCCCTACACCCCTTCCCCTTTGCTTTCCTCCAGACTAATCTCTCTGGTTTCTCTCCCTCTGTTCTTGGCACCAACCTCTTCTTTGTTGGTTTTCTGTGAATGCTTTCTGTCTTTTGGCTTAAGATTTGCAGCACAGCTCATGCTTATTCACTTACTGTGTTCCGTCTAATTTTGATTGCTATCACTTTTGTGGAAAACGTAATTTTCTAATTTGAAAGAGGAGCAAGGAAATGAAAGAACAGAAGTGAAGTGAGTAATATCCATTATTTATTAAACAGAGAGCAGGTTCCAGGTCCTTTATATATACTGTCTCTAATTCCCACAATAACTCTGAAAGAAGCTATTATTTATTTTCTTTTGATAGCTGAAGTTGAGGTACAGGGAGATAAAGCGACTTGCCCAAGGCCATACAGAGCTAGAATTTTATCTCTTGTCTTGCAGATTGCATTGTCTATTTTCTGCCCACTATATCATCCTGTGTTATAATTGAATTGAATTACAGTGCTTTATCACATGGTTCTAATTTAAAAAAAAAAAAAAAGTAAAAATTGAAAATAACACTATACATAGAGATTTTGAAATTATCTCCATACACCAATTGCCTCCTCCCCCATCCCACATCCATATCCTTTAAATACAACAAAGAAAGGAGAGTAATGACCAGAAGTGGATGGAAAAGAATGCAGCGAAGATGCCAAAGGCAACTTTTGCCTTTCTTTTCTCCTTGTTGATTTTATCTGTGATTGATTCTGTTCATTAGGATCAAAGACTCAGAGACTTTTAGAGTTGAAAGTAGTCTTAGAGGCCATCATTTTACAAATGAGAAAAATTATGATTGAGAGAAAGAAACTGACTTGCCCAAAACATACAGATTTACTTTGCTGCCCACCTTGGGCTGGGTAGGTTGAATTAACAATTATCAACTGCTTATTGGCCAACAACAGGCACCCAATACATCTGTAAGTTCAGGAAGGTGCCAGCATCCCAGGGTGAGAGTCATTCCAGGCTGGAGTGTTATTCACCAGAACAGCTGCAAGCTGCTTTGGCCCAAATATTACCTCTCCTGGGACGCTAGAGGAATCCAGATGATCCAAAGATACCTCCATACTGGGAATGAGTGTGTTTCGAATGAATGCATGAAAAATAAATCTGCAAGGTATATGGCACTAACTTATAATAGGCCCATTGGAGCATCTGAACTCAGTACAATCTGAGGTTACCAAAATAAGGTAACTTTGTTTACTTATAATTTGTCATATATATGAGATAGTGATGAAATGATAAGCATGTGTTCATTCCATAACCACTCCTATCACTCTAGCTTTCAAGCTAAATAGACTATAAATATCATAGAATTAGTGTACCGCATTAAAATAAACCAAGAGTGTTAGGGACAACAGAAGGAAAAAGAATACAGATATGCTATTTTAATATCTCAGTATCGGCATTAATTTCTTCAACATGGTGTAACAATATTTGGCTCCTGGGCAATTAGTTGTTTTTTTAGTTAATACTGTATTTATCAGAACGTCAGTTTCTTCCCTCCTGAATATCAGCACGCCATGCCACTGGAATCTAGGAAGGAGCTAATGTATACTGAAACCAAATTTGATGCTTAGAAAATCCTTGCACTGCTGAAAGGCACACCTGTTTGTCATGTGAATTGAATCTCAAGTAAAGAGTTTCTGCAATCTCCTGTTCAGTTAGCTAAACAGGTTTACACTCCTACTGAACTAATTCAGTGTGGAGAGGACCCTCTATTTTTCCATAATTATGCCAAAGAAATAACTTCCAATGCTAATCTCAGTGGCTTAGGACCCCAAAGGGGAAAGGTTCAGATATATTTCAGGATATTAAATTCTTCAGATCAATTTTATTAATTTATTGATAAATTAGTAGTTTTCATATTGCAGAAAAAAC
Source organism: Cabassous unicinctus (assembly GCA_029593785.1). Classification (NCBI taxonomy): domain Eukaryota; kingdom Metazoa; phylum Chordata; class Mammalia; order Cingulata; family Chlamyphoridae; genus Cabassous; species Cabassous unicinctus. The sequence goes on from JAQZBX010044417.1 coordinate 11,144, forward strand.
TACAGTTTTTTTGGTAAAGTACCAAAATTATTGTTAATTAAGATGTTATTTTGAGTAATTTAGAGGAAGCAACTTTCTTGCTGTGTTCATTTTTATATATAAAAATAAGAGTAGTTTGTTATAAATGTTATATAAAAATTGCAGTGAACCTAATACTAAAGAAAATAAGGAAGCATTTATCAGTTGAAAGGTGCTCTCTGTAAATCAGCTTGCAGATTAATGGCAAAGGTTATTTTGGACTCTATAATCTTAAAGTGAAACAGGCCCTTTATTCAATACTTCTTTCAAAAAAAATCTCTATTTGGTTGGTTTTCATTTTCTGGACATTCTCATATCGGTTATGTGGTACTCTAATATCTTGTTTCTTCTGACTAAACAGGTTTGAAAGGCTTAAGATAAGACATTCTAAAATAAACGCTGGATTCATTACATAATATTCCTAGGTGTTCATGAAAATTAACAGTTTTCATTCTTTGGATAGGCATTTGTGGGCTCTAAAATACAATTTTCTACAGTAAATATGCAGTACATCCCATGGAAGAAAAAGAAAAGTTTCCAACCTCATAGAAAGAAAAGGGACAAAGGATAAAATAAAAGAATATTAATCAAAATCCACAGGCATGACGACCCTAGTCTGATTTAGCTGGCAAAGGAACTAATAGTGCTGCCTTCCAGGGCCTAATTTATGGATTGTTTTGTGATAGGTTCAACCCCTTTTAAGTTGAAATTGTGTGTTACAATCTCTACACAGACTATTTCTCCCTTTTTTTTTGGATGTTTTTAACCAAGCATTAACATATTCTTTCTCTACACAATACACTCCATCTGTTATGCTAAAATTAACTGTTTATATACTCATACATGAACCTCAACCGGCTCTGTGATTTCCAAACTGGCTGTATATTAGAAGCTCTAGAACCCATACCAGCACCTACCCCCAGAGATTTTGTTTTAAATGGTCTGGAGATGCAATAGAAAGAAAGAAGGAGAGTATGCTTCTTTTTTGCAGTTCCAAGTTGGAACTCAGAATTTGTTAATTCTAGAAGCTATATTTCAACGTTGATCTGGGTTTATGGTTTTTTTTTCAGTACCAAAGGTAGAGCTACATTATATAAGTTAAACTTTCTGGGGTTGATCTAAAACACCAAATCATTCTTCATAGTTATTTTTTTAAAAGTGTCTTTGGTTACAAACAATGGAAGTTATAATCAGCCTGTTAATAAATTAGGAACTGTTGAGTGTTAAAGGTCATAATATTATGCGTTTTTGTATCAAAACTAAATCAGAGGTTTGTCTTGTGAAAATAAATAATCAACAGATTTAGGCAGTACTGAACATAAGCAAGACATAAGCAAAGAGGCTGTCAAAGAAGGCTAGGAATTAAAGAAGAAAAACCAAATCGATGCAATTTTTAATTTTAGGAAACTCCATAAGCAATGTTAAGATGAGTGCCTTTTTGTGTTGTCTGAATAGCTAAGTGGATAAGAAATAGGCAGACAGTTCATAAAAAAATATGGCGTAGAAATAATAGTGGAAATACGCTGGAGGGCAAGAAACCAGATGATAAACGCACTTTCAAGAAGACAAATCATACAAAAGAATAGAGGACACTTTGTAGTCAATACAGGTGACTGATGTGAATAGCAGGGAAGAGGAGAAGGAAAAGGCTAGGTCAGTGCTTCCCAAACTTTGTTTTTAAGTTTGACCTACTAGTGAACCCAACGCAACCCACCAGAACAAGTTGGGACCAAGAGCAGAACAGCAGAGTGATACATCATCATGTCAGCACCCCACTGGCATTCACCCTCATTGCCAGTCACCCAAGCCATGAGATGGGCAAGCACACACAAACACACCTCCCAAGGGTGGCTACACACCCAAGAGAGTAGGACTCACCCTGTGTCGACTCAGAGTGCAGATACAGGCATTTGCATAGGAGTTAAAGGGAGACACAGACTCCAGCTCTGTATAAAGAACTTTCTAAGAGCTGTCAAAAAAAAACAAAAAAAAAAGATCAAATGCCTTGCCATGCCCTGAACCCCGCCCCCCCAGCATGAAGAGTAGAGCATGGGCTGAACAGTATCTCTAGAAAGACAGAATAATTGTGTTGGGTGTGGAGCTTGTCCTAAGGGTATCCAATGGTCCTTCCAAATCTAAGTTCTGATGATTCTAGAGTCCCACATCCTCTATCCTCCATAGTCATCTCTAATTTCATTCTGCACTCATCTGGTAAAAGAGCAATAAAGGGGAATTAAGATATTCTTCACAATGAACCATAGTGTCCCTGCACTTTGTGAAATAGTGGGTTGTCACCTAGCTTTATTTCAGAAGATTGATGTATAGGATTTAGATCTTTGATTCCTTTTGGCAAGAAGTGAATCCTGAAAGCTCATACAAAGAACTGCAAGAACTTTAAATGGACAAATAAAAACTCCATAATAAAGCCAGTGGCTTTGTTCTCTCATTTGTGCCCAGATTTGTGATCTCAGGGGCTGGAAGTACACCCTGATCTTGATGTTTACCTTGAGACAGCAATGAAAGAACGAAGGAACGAATTTATCCTTCAAATTGGGGTAAAAGGAAGAGGTGATTAACAAGGTAAACCAAGGTACAGGGCATAATTTCCAGTGTGACAGAACCACCATTTCCTAGAGTAGACTAAAACACAGCAAAAGAACTGGAAGCCGGAGGGAACCTACACGAAACATGGCTTTAAAGACATGCTCTGTGTACAAAGTACATTATAGAGCAGGCCAGGGTTATGGCTCGAATATTCACGTTCAAGACTGTAATGAAGGCTCTGCTGGAGTCTGTGCTCTCCGTATGTTGCTGCGTTGAATTCAGGCCTGTGCCAGGCATCATTTTACAATTACCTTCCACATACCACCAGGCCAAAAAGAACTGCAGTGCCATGAGGGCAAGGTCGGTTTCAAGCCCAGAACCTGCGCAATGATTCCTTCTTGAAAAGCCAGGCAGGGGCGCCAAAACAAAAGTGGCACGGAATCCTTTCGAGCCCAGGAAACCGAGGGCTGCGTTACCAGGCCGTGTCCTTGCAGGGCACACATAAGGCTCTTTCTGCTGTGCTTTTTCAAGGTACGCTAGAAGCCTGCCCCAGGGAGGGCTGGGGCTGGGACGCGAGCGGGGGCGCAGCACGTTGGCCACAGCCGGCTGCCAGCCGGTCCCTGCGCCGCTCCAGCAGGACAGCCATCCTCCGTGGGCGCTCAGTCCTGAGAAGCGGGGGCCGCGGGCGAAGGGAAGCGCGAGCCTGCCTTCCTCCCGGGCGGCCCGTCGGGCGCCAGGCGACGCTGAGACCTTCGGAGCCGCGTCTGCTGAGCCCCGGAGCCATCATCCTCCGGTCCTTCTGGCCACTTCGCGGGCCGACGCGCGCCCTCTGGCGCCAGGTGCCCGGGGTGGAGGGGGCGGCCGGCGGGCGGGGGGCGGAGGCGGTGGCGGTCGAGGAGGCGGAGCTGCGCGGGGCCGGGCGCTCCGGGCGGGGAGTGCGGGGGTCGCGGCACCTAGTGGGTCCGCGAGCGCGGCTGCAGCCGGCGGCATGGCGAGCACGGCCTCGGAGATCATCGCTTTCATGGTCTCCATCTCGGGCTGGGTACTGGTGTCCTCTACGTTGCCCACAGACTACTGGAAAGTGTCCACCATCGACGGCACGGTCATCACCACCGCCACCTATTGGGCCAACCTGTGGAAGACGTGCGTCACCGACTCCACGGGAGTCTCCAACTGCAAGGACTTCCCTTCCATGCTGGCGCTGGACGGTCTGCATCCCTTCGTCCCTGGCCCCCATCCCTCGCACCACCGTGACCTGTCCCTTGGGAGCCCTCTCAGCCGGAGGGCGTGGGAGTGGGGAGAGCGAGGCTTCTCAGCTCGAGAAGGTCCCCCGTGCCTGCAGTCTCCAGACGGCTGCCCCGCGGTGGCGCCTGTCCGAGCCTGGGACTCCGGGAGAGGGTCACGCAGACAGCCCGGGGTGGGTTGTGGGGTTCTTTGCTGTACTGAGAATCGAGGGCACGGCTGTGGGACCCCATTCTCTCGAGGACTGTTAGGACCACTTGTTCTTACTCCCTTTAGTTTCGTTGTTTCTTTTAAAGGTAGGCAGGTGAAAAACAAAGCATTGCAGCGGGTTGGTTTTTTTTGTTTTGTGTTGTGTTTTTTTTTTCCTTTCCCCACTCTTCTACAAACTTACCTGCCTAGTCTTTAACTCTTTATCCAAGTTTGGGGAAAATAAATAGCATTTGCCTGTCCCACAGGTGCATTCTCTGTGCAGAGTACCCTTTGCCAGCAAGGATCTGGTACCAGGCGTATTTGTTCTTTTATATTGTTATTATTAACAAGTTTTTTTGTTGTTGTTGTTAATTGTTTTGGTTTATAGCAACAGGTAGATACTAACATAGAAAATGGGCTCTGTTTAGTTTCATGAGAACCCAGATGCCAACCTGGTAGCAGTGGTTGCTGAAATTCCAGACTCTCCTCTTCCGGGCTTTTACAACAAACTGGATGGATACCTGCAGAAACTTAATCGTTTACGTTATTTTTAGATTTGAGATGTTTTCTTTTTCTTTTATTACTGCACTTCAAGTTTTTATTTACATAGCTGGGTAAATAAAAGACAAAGATTTGAATCCTCTAAGATGGCACTTGCCGCGAAAAGCAAACTGTTGCTTAATGTGTTTGATGGTACCTGGGTATAAGGGGATACATGTCTGGTCTTAGAAGGGTGGCACATGGTTTGGGCACTGTTGTGTAAAATAAGCAGCTGGAACTGTTTATTGCCTAGAACTACTGTTGGAGTTTGCTGTGTTCCGCAGAGCACATGCCCAGGCAGATGCTGTGAACAGGCAGGCTCTTGTTTCTGTGGTTTACATTCAGGAATATGTGATTGACAATTCCAGCTTCCTTCTATAAGACAGTTGGGGGGACAAGAGAAAGGAGTGAGAAATAAATGTCCTGGAAGATTGTTGAGTGCAGAATAGTGAAATTTTCACCTTATGCTTCTGAGGTGAGAGTGATTGCTTTGACGGTGGTGGGGTAGTGAGGAGAAGGGAGGACATGGTGCTTAATTATCAAATTCTAGAGTTAGTTGGGAGTGGGGCAAAGAGAGGAGGAGTGACTTTGATATGCAGCCCAACTCACAAAATGGCCTTCCCGTGCATTCGTGTGTCTAGAGGATGACTTAAAAGAAGGTAAATGACATCACAGTATTGTTCTGCAACATTTTGAAATTAATAATACATCTTTCCAAGTCAGTACAGGTAGAACTAACTCTTTAACTGCTGCATAGTGTTGGTTTATCTGGACAAACTGGCTTATTTAACCATTTACTTATTGTGGACATTGGACACTGTCCAACTTTTCATTATTATTAGCACTATCCCGAAAATCTTTCTAATCACTTTTTTTTTCACATATGAATTTCTCAAAAGTAGATGCTAAGAAATGGAATTGTCTGGGCAGTAGGATATGTGTTTTAATATTCAATTTATACTGCCAAATTATATTCCACCAAGAGTGTATGAGAGTACTTGTTGCTCTATATTCTTCCCAATAAGATTTTTACCCAATATGACCAATATTATCTTGTCATTTTCATTGGCATTTCCCTGGTTACCTGTGAATTTGACCATCTTATTGTATATTTATTGACTGTTTTCTTTTCTATGAATTATCTGTCCATGTCCTATGCCCATCGTGCTGTTGTTTCTTATTGGTTTGGTTTATTTATTTTTTTAAATTATGGCTGTCAATCCTTGATTTGTTATACAGGTTGCAATCTTGGACCACTGCTTGTCTTTTAAATTTATTTCTCGTGTCTTCTCTTGTACAGAACTTTAAAATCTGTAATGTACTCAAACGTATTGGTTTCTTCTTTGATGACTTTGCCTTCTGTGGCTTAAAAAGGCATTCCCTACCCCAAGGTAATAAGCTTATTTTTCTGGCTTTCCCAGAATAACATTTTTGAGAGTTAAATCAGATCGCTTCATTTTCTTATCCTACCTACAAGTGGAACTTCCCTGAGCAGGGCCTTCTGCTTGTCTCCTGTCTGACATGTATTCCCAGGGCAGACTCATCTGTTGGGTGCTGGTTCTGAGGCAAGTCCTGCCTACAGCACCCTGCCCGTGAATTTCCTGATGATCCCACGTTCCATGGTGGCCCCAGGCCTGGGCAGAGCAATCCTCCTCTCAGCCAACCTAGATTCCAACCTAGAGTCTCCTTGCTCAGTGTATTTGCTGGTACCTCAGTATAGGGGAATACGTGCCTGGTTTTAGAAGGGTGGCACGTGGGATGTGTCCTGTTGTGTAAAATACAGACACAAACTGCACTCGCTAGTCTGGTCTTAGGTGGAAGAACAAACAGCCTGTTGGATGCAGAGGACAGGATCCTTATTCTGGATTTCCTAGAGGAGGTCAAAGCTCTGATTCCTCACTGACAGGGGATATCACTGTCACATAATGAGGACTAGGAAAACCATATATCTACATTTAATGTTAAGGCTCTAACTCTAAATCTGCTAGATGAGTTTCTTACTTCTCATCAGACACTTTGTTTTTGTTATTAAGCCTGTGAAGTAGGTGCTGCTCTCCCTGTTTTCTAGCTGAGAAAACTAAGGCTTAGAAAGATTAGGTAATGTAATCAATGGAACATTGCTGATAAATAGAAGAGCCACAGTTGAAATCAAAGTTTCTGCCTTTTCTCCAACACCACTCTTTTTACAAAGGATTGGCAAAAAGTACATAAAGCTACTAGTGTAAAGAAAAGCACATTCTTGTTTTCCCCTAGAATCCCATAACTAGCACGTGTGCTACAAGTGAATTGTCTCCACCAAGAGGATATTTTCATTTTTACTAGTTTGAAATTGAAAATAAGATACACAGAATTTGGAAAACACCTTTTAAAGGACACCTTGAAAGTTTTCCTCCAATAGAATTCATTAAAGTCACTTTATTTTACTAATTGAAACTTTCATGGTTGAATGAGCTAGTGATTTCTGTTTATTGCTAGCCCATATTCCTGTCAAAGCTCCAGTTAAACTTCAGCTGAGAAACATTTTCAGCCATGTTTTTAGTATATGCTGTTTGTTTCTGATAGTGGAAAATGTTTGCCGTTTCTCCTTGGAGAATTAACTATAAATTATACTTCAAAGAACTTCTAAGTAAATATGTTCATGCTTCAGCACTTTTATGTGTTAATTAGCTTTTAACGGTGTCCGTAAATTAGACCTGTCAGAAATAATGGCCTCCTTGACTAGGTTGTTACTACCACTTTACTTGATGGTGTTACTTAAAGAAGTTTAACCCTCAGGAACCATTAAAAAGCAAGGTTATAGAGGTCTGCCTTTCAGACTATAAACTCTGAGTTTAAGCCACCTCAGACCTGAGTCCATGGGTGTTCATAAGTACTGGTTGCCCCTAATTTACAAACCTCAAGCTTACAAACAACTCGATTACATATACAGCCGGCAGAGGAATTGATCCCTAGGTACCCTGACCCCCTGCTCTTTGCTCCCCATTTCAGAAAATCTGGCTAATGATTGACCTTATGAGGTACCTTCTTTTCTGCATCCAAAAAGTTAGCAAGATAGGAACATTTCCTCCAAATCAGAGTTCCAGTTGGTATTAAAGAAGGAGCGACCAAATCAGAACCCCGCTCTCTCCATCTCTACTCTCCTGCTTGTGCCATGAGATCAGAGCCGTTCCTGCTACCAGGATGAGGGCTGAGATGGAGGAACTCATAAAGTCACAAGCTCACCGGGGCGGGGGGCGGGGGGGGGGCGGTGCACGGGACACACACACCGGACTGAGTTAAGGTTTAAAGACTACTATTATCTTCCCAGTCATATTGAGATTAAATGGATGGGCTGGTCTGGGATTCTAACTACTGTTTACCCCCTGGGAAAATGCATTCCATGTTCTAAATGACCAAATTGTAGATTTAACCTTTTGCAAAGTTCCTGACCACCTGTACTTTCTGTTAATAAAGCCTATAAGATAACTAAAGTAAATGCAAATTATGGTGCATAATAACTTTTTCTAGGATACTGTGTGTATATATATATATATTATTGTTGTTTATATGTTTAACAATTGCAGTCAGAGTCAGCCAAAACACCTCAAACCATAGATTAAAATAAATCTTTAAAAATGGTGAGAACACACTGTCCCAGTAACTCGAATGGCAAATGATGAGCCAGTTTTGATTATCCCGGTAGACTTTCTTTAATCTTACAAGGGACTAAGAGGTTTCCTCTCTCTGTGCCTCTTCCTGCTTTTTGGGTTCTGGCTGGGGGACTTTAGGGTTGAAATTTAAAATAGAGCTAGTTCAGTATTTGTAACAGAGACCCAGATATTCCCGCAGCATGCTTATTACTGTCAGAATAAGCCTCCATAGTTCTGTTTTGCTTAAAGTAAGTTTCTTTTTTTGCTTTTTTTGATAGCTTCACTGTCAATGAAATTATTTTCTCTCTGGAAGTAGTTCATACTATAAAATAAAAAGTCATTGTAATTGCATTTGAGAGGGCCAAAAGTTTACGACTAAGTGGAGCATCTCCTGTTTGCTCCTCAAAATGGATCTGATAAATAGGAATAAAACTTTAAATGATAATTCTAAGACCATGATAATCATAAATTCAGAGACTAAATGCTGATAGGTGGCCTGCAATCCATTTTTCTTGGGGAAGGAATGAAAATTCTACTGTAGGCTTTGCCAGAACACTACTAATAAATGACTCGCTGAATTTTAGCACTTAGAAGTTTTTCAGTGTTTAAATTATATTTAAAAGTTTAATTTCAAATGTAAACTGCTGTATGTGTATGCTCATTTGCTTAACAAATATTTACTTACACCTGGTATGTGCTACTTTCACTATTTCAGATTGAAATGTGGCACTGTTTCAGACTGAAATGAAAATGACCTCATGTGGTAAAAGTTTATTAGTTTAAATCTTACTCATTTGAAATTTGTTAGAGTTTGGAGAAAAGCTAGGCTGAAGTTTATCATCAGTCACCCAGGCTGTGCAAATAAAAATAGGTGGCTAAGAAATGAATGGTGCAGGAATAATGCTCCAATTAACAAAACACACTTTTCAGGTATACTATAACACTTTGAAAGCATCCATTTTTAGGCAAACAGGCGATTTAATATTTATAAGCTGTTCTTTTACTAAACAATGCTTTATTAAATCCAAATTTATTAGATGTGCTCTGGAAATAATATAATGTCATTAAAATACTTCATGATTTAGACTCTTCATGGTTCATGATGATGTTCTAGTTACTCTCATTTATAAGCTTTCACTAATATTAGAAAGTTTGACCCTTTGGGAGCTCGTTACCCAGTTATAAAATTTATAATTTTAAACCATCATAGCCATCAAAACATCTTTTTAAAAGGCCTGACATGCAGAGGATTGTAATAGTGGCTGATGATGTTTCTCACAGCAAGAGGCAGTGTTTGTGCATGGACTTTGGTGTCAGATGGGGGATAGCATCCATTTCTCCCTCTTAACTGACCCCTCTCTGGCATATCATGTAACCTATGCATATACCTTAGTTTCCTCATCAGTAAATATGGGAATAACAACACTCAGAGATCTATCCTGAGCATTATGCGCAAGCCGTACTTAGAAGTGTGTGGCATAGAACAGGCACTCGATGTAGACTAACTGGCTTTCCTTTCTTGCTTGTCTTGGCACGTGTTTTAACCACCATGGTTATTTTTTAGGAAAACAGAACAATCGTTTGACAGTGTAAGATGAGGATTCATCCCTGGCCAGCCACATGTGTTATGTTAATGTGAAAATGACCTACTCTAATTGCAGGTTATATCCAGGCATGTAGAGGACTTATGATTGCCGCTGTCAGCCTGGGCTTTTTTGGTTCCATATTTGCTCTCTTTGGAATGAAGTGTACCAAAGTCGGAGGCTCAGATAAAGCCAAAGCTAAAATTGCTTGTTTGGCTGGAATTGTATTCATACTGTCAGGTAAATAGTAACTTTCTTCCAAGAAACAAGGTACTTCATGATGTTAATGAGCTAACACTAACAATAGTGCTTTCCCTCTCATACTCTTTAGGGCTGTGCTCAATGACTGGCTGTTCCCTGTATGCAAACAAAATCACAACGGAATTCTTTGATCCCCTCTTTGTTGAGCAAAAGTAAGTACTTTTCTCAGTCTGTATGTTTTTAACTCACAGGAAATGCATAAAATTATAAATTAAGATACAT
>JAQZBX010044418.1:0-21371 GCA_029593785.1 Cabassous unicinctus
ACCCCTCCCTGCTCACAGCCCCTTGTAACCCCCCACTGCCCTTGGGGACAAAACGTGTGTAGCCTGGCATACACCTCGGCCCTGTGCCCCCGCCCCCCGCCCCCCGCCTCCCCAACAGGAAGGGCCGGGTCTGAGCCCCCTCTGTCCCCAGGTGTCTACACCCTAGGAGCTCCCTCCCTCTGCCCTGGGCTGCTGTCCACATGGCCTCCCTGCCTTCTGGGCTGGGACCAAACCTGACCCATGCCTGTGTCTTCCCCAGCCCTGGGCCTGGCATGCCAGGAAGCCACAGGGCCTCAACCCTTCCTTCTTTCTTTTATTCATTCCCTGTGTCCTGGGCTGGAAGGTTCAAGACACGAATAAATATCTGTTGGATGGGGGGAAAAGGGCACGCGGACCGCTCCAAAGGCCAAGGAGGAAGACACACCAGGGCCGGCGGGTCGCGTGGCAACGGCGCCACCTGGTGGTCCTCCTGGTTACCGCCTCGACTCACTTGGAGGCCGGGCCACTGGGCCCAGGAGGAAAACCCCATCAGCAAAGACAGCTCCCCTCCGCGGAGCACCCCGCTGGACGGGTTCTGGGGCTCTGGGAGGACTGCCGTTCCCAGTAGGTTCATAGATTCACTGATATTAAAACGATGACCGTGCCCTGTTTTACTTACTCGGCACCACCTCGGCGGGGGCTCACTTGTGAAGGGGACGGAGCGGGGTGTGAGGAGGGAGCCCTGCCTACATCAGGAGAAGGGGAGGGCAGGCAGGGGCCAAGCTGGGGGCCTCAGGAGGGTTTGCTGCCTGTGGCAATGGGATGCCGCAGGCACCCGAGCTGACCTGGGTCCAGGTCCCCAGCACGTGCCAGCACAGGGCACAGGGACTGGCACACAGATGCCCCCGGAAAACAGGTTCTGGATGGACAGACAGAAGGATGGATGGATGGAGAGGGCCTGTCTGCCTAGAAATCCAGCTGCCCCAGCCTGCCTGCAATGACCGGGCTCAGGTGCCCCTCCTGTGACCGGCAGGCCACACGCCTTCTTTCTGCTCCCACAGTGCCCCGGGCCGAAGGGGCAGTGCCACCCGGGAGCCCAGGCTGGGCCCTGCGCTCACTCCGTCGTCAGCCCGTTGCCTCTTGGGAGCCGGGGGCAGGGCTGAGGAGGCCGACATGGTCAGGAAGGCACCAAGGCAGCCTGCTCCCTGCCGCTCAGCACCGCTTCTCCCCTTTAACAGCAGAACGCCCAGGGCCCACAGCCACAGGCTGGAGACAGGTACCCTTGGCCGCCTCGAGACTGAGGGGGGCCCTCTGCAGGCCTGCCCGGGAAGGAGTGCAGGTGCTCCCCTCACTACGGCTGGGAGGCGGCGGCAGCAGAGCGGCCTCCTTGGACCCGGAGAAGGAAGCCAAGAGTTGAAGGGGGCACGAGGGGCTGAGGTGCCCCACTGCCCTTGGCCTCTATAGTAGTTTGATATTATTTTTGAATTCCAAAAAAACATATTTGATTGTTTGTAAACTGGTCTGTTCCTCTGGGTGTGATACCCTTTGACTGCATTAGATTCACCTGAAATGCCTTTGATTAAATTATATTAAAGATTAGGGCTTTGATTCAACCACATCAGTAGGGTGGCTCAGTTTGAGTCCCCACCGCCTTGGTGGGCTATATAAATGGACAATCAATCAAGGAGACACAGAGAAGTAGATACACAGCAGAGACACGGGAATAGACAGCGCGCCATAGACACAGCAGAGGAGAGAGCTTTGATCCTGCAGCCCTGGGGCGAGAGCTGAGCCGTTTGCCTGATAGTTTGCAGCTGAGCCCTATGCCAGCCTCCGGCTGAGATAGGAAGGAGCTGGGCCCACGGCGCCTTAAGAGGAAGAAGGCAGGCTGAGCCCTCACAGACATCGCCCACCATCGTGCTCCAACATGTGGCCAATGACTTTGGGTGAAGAAGTACCTCTTATGGTAACTTGAGTTGGACTCTTTAGGGCTTTGTGACTGTAGCTTCTACCCCAAATAAACACCCTTTATAAAAGCCAACAGAGTTCCAGTACTTTGCATCAGCACTCCTTTGGCTGACTAGCACAGCCTCCTCTGGCCTTGGGACTGTTAGTGAGAGAGAAGTGGGTGCCACCTTGTTTGGGCCACAGGTTTGGGATCTCCTTGTAAAAGCAGCTTAGCCTTGTCCTCACTAACACGACAGAGGCCACGTCTCTGCAGGCCTGGCCGCTAACGGGAGGCTCCCTCCCTTTACCTGGCTTCCTTCTAAGGGAGCCTCCCACGGCCAACAGTGGAAGCCAGTGCCATCTGCCAAACCAGACAGCAGGTGTGAAAGCCAGTTCCACGGACACAGGGATGAGGCATGGCACAGCAGGTCCTGGTGATGGGAGTCTGATCCGATGGGTCGTGTCTCTCCACTGGCCTGTCAGCTTCCCGGGGGCAGGGCTGTCTGTTTCATTCTAGAACAGAGCCTGGCCCGTGGCAGGTACTCAATAAATATTTGCTGAGTGAAGGAAGGCTGTGTCTAGGCACCACCATCCAATCACATCAAGTCCCCCACACCCAGGAAACACTGGAGTGGACGTGGACAGGGCCTCTTCTTCAGGGCTGACGGCCTAAGCTCTCCGTGCCTCGATGACAAGAGCAGGACCCAATGCACACGAGTGTACGATAAACAAACAACAGCCTCCAGCAGGGTGGGCTGACACGGGCAGGTGAGAGGGACGGGGTACTAACCCTCTGCTGAGCCTGCCTGGGATGAGGGAAGGGCTCCCTGAGGGAGGGGAGGTCAAGCTGAAGCCTGGAGGCGGCTTCCTTCCATCACACACACCCAACAAGGTCCCGTGTTTTTCAAGAACAGAGATGCATCCAAACAAGTGAGTTCGGGAGAAGTATTCAGAAGCAGCGAACTGGCAATACAGGTAAGGGCCAAAGCCACGGCACCAAGTGAAAGGCACCGAGGAGGCGAGAGCACCACATGCAAATTACACACAAGTGGCACACCAGGCATTTTTTGTGGCCGCAGATCCATCTGTAATAGACTGATGTGGATGCAGCAGTCAGAGGTCGTGAATTAGAGGCACATATAACAATGTGGCCCAAGTTCAAAACCACAGTGTTGAGCAGAGAAAGCTGGAAACAGGCGAGACTTTTATCTATGCAAATAAAATAAATGCCTCCACCACTGCTAATCGTAAAGGACACAAATACATCATACAGACAAAGCAGAAGGACTTAGAGAAAATATGTTAGGCAGGTAATCGTGGTTGAGGGAAGGAGAATGGGGGAGAAAGAGGAAATGAAAAGAAACGAGGCTTAACATGAGCCAGTGACTTGGCACTGAGAAGAACGGACTCCATGCTGTTTGCAAACAAATGTTGAAAGAGACCTGAAGGAACCTGGTGGTTTAGAGGTGGAGCTGAGGGAGGGGCGGCCTCACCTGCTCAGGTTGCTCATGTGTCTGTGATAAGCCCATGCTGGCCCCTGAGTGAAGCACTGGGCCCCGAGGCCCCCAAATCCTCCCACAGCCCTGGGAGGTGGTCGCCGATAGGACCCGTCTTGCAGAGCAAGGTTCAGCTGCTCACCCAGCCCCTCGCAGGTATCCAGTGCCCACACTCGTCTGCTGCACTGGACTGCAGGGCGCACACCTGAAGGCGCCAGGGGCCGACAGCCCTGGCAGATGCCAGCGCCCCCCTCTTCCTGGCCCATCCAGTCTGAGCTCCCACCCTACCTGCCAGGCCCCAGACTCACTTCTGCTTCAGCTTCATGATATTCTCGGTGTTGGGAAGGCAGTTTGTCCATGGCAGGAACCCATAAAGCCACTTCACCATGCAGTAGCCCAGGGTCTGGAGGTCACTGCGACGGGAGGGCCCTGGGGAGGGATGGGAAGAGGTTCTGCTCGCTGGCACGTCCATCCCCTCCTCTATCTCAACCATCCCAACATACCATCCCAACATGGGCTGCCTTGCTTTTTTTTGGGGGGGTACCAGGGCCAGGGATTGAACCCAGGACCTTGTATGCTGGAAGCCGGTGCTCAACCACTAAGCCACATCGGCTCCCCTGAGTTGGTTGTTTCATTTGTTTGCTTTTGTTTTTAGGAGGCACCGGGGATTGAACCCAGGACCCCCCATGTGGGAAGCAGGCACTCAACTGCTTGAGCCACATCTGCTCCCCTCACTTTTTTTTTTTTTTAAGATTTATTGCCCCCCCACCTCCGTTGTTTGCATTTGCTGTGTCTGTTCATCTTCCTTGTCTCTTTAGGAGGCACCAGGAACAGAACCTGGCACCTCCGATGTGGGAGGGAGGCACCTAATCGCTTGAGCCACCTCTGTTCCCTGCTTTGTTGGGTTTTTCATTATGTTTTTCTTCTTGTGTCTCTTGTTGTCAGCTTGCTGCGCCTGCCCGTCGCATCAGCTTGCTGTCTTGCTCATCTTTAGGAGACACCGGGAACGTCTGCTCCCTGTTTTGTTGTGTCTGTTTTTCTTCTTGTGTCTCTTGTTGCATCAGCATGCCATGCCTGCCCATTGTGCCAGCTCACTCTCTTCTTTGGGAGGCACCAGGAACTGAACCAGGGACCTCCCGTGTGGTAGGTGGGAGCTCAATTGCTTGAGCCACATCCACTTCCCCCTCATTCACCTGCTCTTACTTTCTCATTTCCTCAATTACTCAGTCACTCTCAACCCCCACCCACTCTTTCACTAGCCTCTCTCTCATTTATTCAATGGGTTCTCAGTGCCATGGCCCACATTCAGAAAACCCAGGCAAGGGCTTGGTTGGGTCTCCAGACTGCCTGGTGGGGAAGATGGTTACAAGTGCAGGGCTACCTGAGCTGAAAAGAGGACAGAGCTGGCCACAAGGAACCCAAAAGGATGGGCTGGACCTGGCCTTGGTGGAGAGCAAAGGAGACCGAGAGGCTTTTTTTCCCCTAAGCCTCCTACCCACATAACTGACACGCCTCACATAAGCACTCAACAAACACTGAGAGCTGACTGTGCCAGACCTGCCCAGTGACGCTGTAGACAGGTACTGCCATCCCTGGTGGGAGGGGCTCCATCAGGTGGGGGGACACAAGCTGGCACACTGGAAAGAAAGGCTGAGACTTCCTCAGGGAACCCGCCCCCAGACCCTCTTCCCTCGGCAGCTCCTCCCGGATGCCCGTGTAAACCAGACCCCCAAGCCCAGCCTCGGGGAGTGGGGTGTGTGTAGTAGGCGTGCGCGCTGGTGCTGTCCTTGGTGCTGACTACAGCCCCCGAGGCCTACCGCTGTCCTTAGTGCTGACTACAGCCCCCGAGGCCTACCGCTGTCCTTGGTGCTGAGCAGCCAGGCGCTCCGCGTGCCAGGGGCCGAGCGGCCATTGGTGGCTCTGAATCCCCACCACACAGCCCCCAGCGTCTCCCGTGTCTCGCCATCGGGGTTCTGTCCCTGGCCGGGGCACACGTCTCCAGGGGCCTGGAGCCCCTCCTCTGGCCTCTTACCGCATCCCTTGTGCAGGTCCATGCTAATGAACTCGAGGTTCCCCTCATGTGGGCTCCTACTGCCTTCGGTGTAGGCCACGTGTCTGCCACCCGGGGAATAGCGGAAGGCGAAGCCATAGCCCACCAGGGCCACCTGTGGGCGTGGGGAGAGGCCGCAGGGTTTGGAAGTTAGGAGCTTGGACTCTGGAGCTGGTGATTTTCAATCTGAATGCACTTGAAACAACCCATCCATTATGAATGACATGTTTTTAAGTTATAAAACTAAAGCATGCATCTGGCAAAAAGGCCAAGTGGTACAGACAGCCTGGGTGCAAATGCCAGCTTTGTCCTATAGTGCTGTACAACCTTGGAAATTATAAAAAGCCTGTGTCTGTTTCTCCATTTTAAAAATAAAAATAGTCCTCACTTCCCCAGGTTGTTAAGAGGCTTAAATGAGTTTAAAGCGAAAGGTTAAGTGCTTATCTACCAGACACATCGAGGTAACTGCTTCTTTTTAATGGCTGCATGCTATTCCAACACATAGGTGCTGACAGCTGTTGGTTCTGTCTGCAGGACCTCCAACCCTTACTCTGTTTCTCAGGTCCAGGACTGTTCTCTGAGAGCACCCCTCCCCAGCTTTCAGTGCATGCAATTTAGGCGGGGCTACCACTCTGTTTCCACTGGAGCCACTAAGGTGAGGGATCTAAGCCTGACTTTGCTGGTGGCGATTTTGTCACCATGAGGAAAGTCTGCCTGAAAACGAGCAAGGCAGAAACAGCAGGAAGAGCCCAAAGCTTCTCATCAGCTTCCCGATTGCGGGGTTTGATTCCCTGGCTCCAGTCAAGTCCTGGAGTTTTCCTCTTCCCCCCTCCCTTTTTTCCCCCATAAGCCACACTAATCTGGGTTTCCGTCATTTGCAACTGCAACCCTCCTGACTAATATAATTACAGTTTACCTTGAGACACTATTTCACCAGTACCTACTGGGAGTATACTTTTAAGGCGTTTTCCTTTTTACTGTTACAATCACTGTTGTCAGGAGCATCCTGTACCTACATCTTTGCATAGTCCTATGTATGTATGGCTAGGATACTTTCCTAAAGGAGAAGTCATTTCTTGTTTATTCAAAGGAGCTCTTTATATAGAACGGATATCAACTCTGAGTCTGCAAGCACTGTGAAATAAATTGAGGCTTTGGATAGATGGTAACCTGAGCCCAGAGAGCCCCGGGGTGGGGAGGACCTAGCTTTTACCTGGGCCAGGTCCTCTGGATTCACAAAGATATTCTCGGCTGTCACATTCCCATGAACATATTCACTTTCATGGAGGAACTCCAGGGCATCCAGCTGGGGGAAGAAGAAAGCAAGTACCTCCATGAGTAGCTGCACTAACACAAACAGGCTCTGACGTGAAGCCTAGTATGGGAACCCTACCCTGAGGCTTGGAATCGTGCAGGCTGCCTGTGACGGGGAGGGAAGGCACAGCATCAGGAAGCCACTGGGATGGCACCGATGCCATGGCCTCTAACAGGCTTTTAAGAAGACTCAGCAATAAAGTTAATATTTGGTTTCTATTTATCTCCTTATCTCTTAGTTGATCACAATCTCAGGAGAGGAAGAAGGGGGTTATTTATTGCCACTTCCCCATATGAAAACCTAACACCCATGTACACCAGAGTTCCTCTATTTCTCCCAGGGAACAGAAATAGTTAAGCAATTTCTATTCTTCTCTCCAGCTCTGACTTTCCCACTGAGGTCCAGACTCACATAATGAAATGCTGAAATAAAATCTCCATCTTGATATCTAAAAGACATTTCAAACCTAAAATGGTCAAGCCAGAATTCTAGGTTTTCACTCCCAAACTTGTTCTCCTAGTCTTTCCCGTTTCAGCAAACAGCTCGACACACGCAGCCGCTTAAACCAGAAGGTGCCCTTGTCACCTCCCTCGTCCCAAAGCCCGTACCTAACCCATCCCCCAAGATGTGCCTGTCCTGTTGCCTGGGAACAGCTCACCATCCTGCCCTGTCCAGGCCACCATCACCGCTGCTTCCACACTCCGCACCCTATGGCCCATCCTCCACGAAGTAATCCAAGGGGCCTTTTGGGCATCTCGGATGTCACCAGGACAGGAGACCCCTCCAGTCATCCTGTGACCATCAGCTTGCACCGAGGGGTCTCGGTGAGGATTTGTGTTCCTGGTTAATTTTACCTCTCACCACAGTTATCATTACCCTGCCTGCCAGCACCTGCAAGTATTTCGGTATCATAAAAACTGGGAAGGCTGGGCCAGTTAGGACCCGCGAGGCACGCAGACCTCCCCAGGGTGGAGCCCCCTCGGGTGTTCATTTTGCTTTACAAGCTCCTCTTCAGTAGGGCCTTCCCGGGTGGCCCGACAGAAGCCCCTCAAGTGAGGTTTCGCATCTGCTTGTCAAGCACCTGGGACCAGTTCATATGCTAACTTCTCGGCTTAGGGGGCTCCTAGACCACCCAGGTGGCACACATTGGAATCCCAAGCTCACGGGAAGGCAGGCTCATGTTGACAAATTCTTTTTTCCTAGAAATGGTCATATCCCTTGCTGCTGCTTTTGTTCCACTTTCCAACAGCCCCAGCTTCAAGTGGGGTCTCTGCCCCTCTTCCCACGTTGACCCAGGGTCTCGTCTCCTGAGTGCACACAGCTTTCAGACCCCAGCTGACAGGCCCCTGCTCCTCCTTCCTGCTCCTCCCGGTTCCCTCTTCATTTTGGGACCCTGGGGACTCCCTCATTGTCTTGCACTTAAGAGTATCTGCTGCACACGGGCATACCTAGTGGCAAAGGGGCAGGATGGAGGCAGCTTGCTCGCAAATAATTCAGAAAAATTATAGATAACAAAGGTAAAGCAAGCAGGTCAATTGTTAACAAAGGAGAGTATGGGGGGGGGTTGTGCTTTTCTTGCAACTTCTGTGCCAGCTTGAAATGACTTCCAGATAAAGTTTTGCTGTATCCTATCCAGCATCTCCAGGTGACTTGTGGAGGAAGGTTTCCCAAGCTACGGATGCTGTTCTGTTGTCATGGATGGAAATCTTCCACAGACGGCACTGAGAAAGCCACGGAACGCTGGAAAGGTAGGGATGCCTAGGCTCGTGCTTGTCACCTTTATCATGAGGGGGATGACTTAATTTTGCCAACAGCTTGGGGCCTGGGGTCCTTTCCCTGCTGCAAACCTGCCCTCTGCCTGGGACCCCCTCACTGTTCCTGGCAATGCCCCCTCCACGGGAGGTGGCAGAGGCAATGACTCCATGGAAGCATGGAGTGAGCAGAGGACTTTGCTCTTCTCCCAGCTCATCTTCTCACTGTGTGACCTTGGGGAAGTGACTCCACTTCTCTAAGCCCAACTCAGGAAAAGACCCCGACTTGCCAGGGGCTGTTGGGCTGGAGCCCTGGATGCTGTGCCTGGCACAGGGCAGGTGCTTGGCAGCGTTAGTTACATCCGGTAATAGTCCCTCCCTTGGCCCCAGGGTGTAGCTGACCACCAGGTTCTGCTTGTCCTAGTCCTGCAAACTGTCCTCTGTCCTCTCCTGCCTGCCCCTCCTCAGGTCTCACCCTCACTCCAGCCTCCTCCCCAACCTCCCACCTCTCTCCCCCAGGCCATGTCCCACATGGCCCCTCCAGAGTTGACCTGCCCCTCCCCTGCCCCCAGCCCTCCCGTAGCTCCCCAGCGCCCCTGACAAAGTCCCAGCCTCTCAGCCTTGCATTCAAGGCCTCATGCGATCTGGTCACTGCTGACCTCGCCAGACCAAGGCCGCCTCTGGCCCTCTCCCCACACCGAGCACCTAAAATGTCACTCCCGTGGTGCTTCCGTCCCTCCACCGGTTTCAATAGTGTCCTCCTATTCTCCAGCACAGCACAGGGACATTTCTGCTCAGACCACTGTTCACAGTTTGTGCAACTGCTTGATTAAATCTTGCTGCTTCCCACCACACTGGATGCTCTGAGACCCAGAAACCTGTCTGTGCTGCTCCTGGCTGGAGCCCTGGTCCAGGATAGTGTCTCAGCAAGAGCCTGGAAAATATTTAAGGAATGGGGAAAGGACGGAATGCCTTACGCTCCCACCTGTAGAAGCCCTTGCCCGTGCTATAGCCTCGGCCCAGAAGATTCTCCCCAGGTACCCCCTCACTCCCCCCACAGGTCTTGGCTTAGTGATCACCTCCACCAGGAAGCCCAATCTAACTCCTCAGATTCAGGCTGGGGCTGCCTCCTCCAGCTCCCACAGCCCCCTGAAGGTCCCACAGTGTGCTCATCCCTCCTCTTCTAGTGGCCTGGTTTTCACCTGCCCATGTCTGTCTGGAATGATTTGGCCTCCAGAAAGAGGTCTGGCCTTTGCCCTGGATCCTGGGGAATTGGGGGTTGGGGGGTGGGGTAGCTCTAAGTCTCTGGAATTTTCCACAGTTGGAGTGTCTTGGTTATTCCTGAGGGCCTCACCACCCAGGGCAGCTGATGCTGACAGGGCCCAGCCAGAGCCCCTGCAGTCTGGAAGGGGGCACACCAGGTGACTGGGGGTTTGAGGTTTTGAGCCACGTCACATCAGACCCACCCCCCAACCCTCTGGAAGGATTGAGGGCTGCAGACAGAGCTCCACCATGTCACGAGACCCAGAGAAGGTCAGGACACCGAAGCTCAAATGCGGTGCCAGGCGGGTGGCGTGCTCTGACACGGGCACTTGTATGAGATCCTGCGTCTCTCACTTGCATCCTTTTTGGCAGTAACTCTGTAATCGTGAGTAGAGCACTTTCAGCTCTGTGACCAGTGCTGGCGACATACCAAACCCCCGAGTGGGCAGCTGGGGCCTGACGCCACGCCCCCCCCCCCAAGTCCTGTGCCCTCAGGGGCTGCAGCACGGCTTGACTCTGGGCTGTCAAGAGTCTGAAATGAATTGGAGTTGGTGCCAGAACTGAAGGCAGCATCAGTGCTGCCCCCAGGGTCTGGCCGAGGGAGGGCTGCTGAACATGTCACTGCCTAAGCTGACAGACTGGGATCCGGGCGGTGCCCGGGCACGTACCAGGCGGCAGGCCACCTGGAACACACACCTCTCCAACATCAAGTGCTCCGGGGTGCCATCCAGGGCTGACTGAAGGCTCCTCCCCAGCATGGGGAACACCAAGAACCTGGAAGACACGAGCACTGATGGGCAGGGCAGGGCTGAGCCCATCCTGGGGGCAGAAGAGACAGATGGGGACGGGGCAGGACACAGGCCACTGAGGACACGCCATGACTGGGCAGCTGGAAGGACCTTGTCCAGGAGAAAGAAAGAAGGCTCCAAACTGGGGAAGGGCAGGAAGCGGCTGGCTGGCAGTGGCTTCGGGGTCACGCCTGGTCCGTGGCAGGGAGGAAGGAAGGGGCAGAAGGAGGGCAGCGAGGGGGGCGGCTCACCTGTACTTGTCCTGGTGAATGCCAAAACCCACACAGGTAGGGATGGCCAGAAGCGGGGTTGAGTATAGCTTCTTCCACTTGTTCACTGGGGGAGGGAAGGGCCGGGGAGGTCAGAGCTCGCCTGGGCCCGGGCCCCCAGGGACAGCAGCCTGGGGACAGACCCAACCTGCATCTCTGTGGGCGGGTGATAGTGTTGGGGGTGGGGGGCCCCTGAATGTCCGCGATCCTCGCCTGCAGGTGACATCTGAGAAAGCAGCTGCAAATGGGCAATGAGTGGAAGGGACAAGAAAGGCAAAACTACTTCTGGATTCATGTGCCCAGCTGGTAAGATGGCTAAGTGTGTAAACTGGTCGTGCTGCCACTCGGATTTGTTATCTGCTCATTGTCCAGGACCTCGGTGGATGGCATGGATCCTGTGATGTGCTGATAAAAGCCTAACAACTGGGTCTGGTTAAAACAGCCCTCATGGGCAGTACTGACCTATTTCTGCAGTGTAAATACTCTATTCCCCACCATGGCCAATTTCAAGCTACCAATGTGACACCGCTGGACGTGGAGCTGGGAAGAGATTGGCAGTGGCACGACTTTGTGTGGCACTTCCACCAAAGAGATTCAACAGGCACAAAGAACCTCAAGGGCAGAGATGAGAAGAAATGCAGGAAAATGATTAGGAAGTGATGGGTTTTTAATATTTGTTACATTTGTTTTTAATACGATCTATTTGGTTGTAAGTTTATATAATTTAATTTTAATAACAGCTGTATTTAAAAACCCGCTTGCAATATTCTGACAAACTGAACAATCAACTCTCCAGGGCTAGTAGGAGCTGGCCTGGCACATACCGTCTGTCCTCCAAGGGTGAAAGGAGCCAGGCTGTGGGCACAGGCCCCACCTGTGGGAGAGCCTGGTTGTCCCATCCTGGCTAGCACCTACTCCCTCCTGCCCACTTCCCTGCAAAGTACCTTGCAGAGGTTTGGCGGCCCGCTGGAAGAAGTTCTGCTCATTGAACAAACGCCCATCCTTGGCATCCTGGTGGGGGATGGAGGGGAAGAGGGCTGTCATGCTAGACTCTTAGACATGGGCCCCCAGGTCGTCGCTGCCCACGTATCACTCCCCGGGGTAAAGCCAGCGACGACGCAGGGTCCCCACCAAGTGCCCACGTCAGAATCAAAAACCCTAGAGCGCTGCACTGAACACATATCAGAGACAACGTTATTTCTCAGTACCCAGGTTCCCCTTCCTCCTTTTATAATGGGATGCAGGAGGTTCCCCTCGACACATGGACATCAATTAAACACTTCTCAGTCTCCCTTGGTATGAACACGAACTAAGTTCTGGCCAGGAGGGATGTGAACACACAACTTGTAGGTTATGCTCTTAAAAGATAGGGGCAAGCTTTCCCTTTTTCCTTCTCCTGTTCCAGCTGCCTGGAATAGAGATGCGATGGTGGGAGCTAGAACAGCCATCTCAAACCATGAGATGGAAGCCATGGGTTGAGAATGTAGGCACAACAAGAAAGAAGGAAACTGGGTCCCTTGTTTATGAAACCAACATACTGGCCCAAGAGATTTAGAAGGAAGAGGAGCTAGGTGGCTGAGAGGCAGGCAGAAAGAAAGAGACCTGGATGAGGAAAGATTCTAAGTAATACTTCAATCTTCATTTGAAGATTTCATTTCACATCTTCTATGAAGACAAGAAAACACAGTGCAGAAAAATGGAACTGGAGATGTGGAGGACAAACTTTAAAAGTTCCCCCGGAAGGCAAAAGAAAAAAAAAAAACAGTAAATAAAAAGTAACAGAGAAGAGAGACAACTGCGAGACAACATACAAATAATTAGTGTTTCTAAAGAAGATTCAAGAGCAGAACCGAAGCAACAATGTAAGATAAGTAGAAGAAATGTTCTCCATGCCAACAAATTGAGCCTAAACAGTTTGAAAGGAATCGTTAAGTCGCAGGCAGAAATATTGAAAAAAAATCAATACTCAAACATACCCTATTAAATTTAAATTTTTAATATAGAAAATTATCCTCAAAGCAGGCCTACAGAAAAAAATAGGCCCCTACAAGGGAAAATAAAATCAGGCTTAGACCTATGCTCCAGACTGCCCTGTCGAATGCAGCAGCCACCAGCCATCAGGACGACGACGTGTATGAGACGTGGCTAGACCAGAACGACACGTGTCCCTCGGGGAATGTCTGATGATCAGGGTTGAACCCGGATGTGGGAACTAAAGCCCCTGCTAAGTCGCCAGCACGCTGTCGCTGACGTTCTTTCTGGCGTGCGTGCGTGTGCTCAAGAGGGAGGAGGCAGCCCTGCAGACCTATGGTGAAGAGCGCGGACAAGGCGCGGGGCCCCTCCCTGGGCTCATGAAAGCAGCAGCCTCACAGGACCCCTGCAGGTGAGGTGAGGGCCCCTGAACGTGGCGGCGCGGCCCGTGTCCAGCCAGCGCCACCCAAGTGTTAGGTGTGCATCAACGGGCCTTTCCTGGGGCTTGGGGGCCACAGAGGAGAAGCCCTCCCAACAGTGACTCGCAGACTTGCGGGGGCTGCCAGCGGTAGCACCCAGTGGCCTGGCCTACCTTCCCGGGGCCTCCTTGGTCACCCCAAATGTCCTGGGCCAGCTCATTCCCACAACACTGCCCTGGGCAGGACCAGGCTCCTTGGGCCTCAAATCCAAGAAGGGCCTGAGTGCAGAAGAGGTGAAGTGCCCCTCACCAAGCTACGACAGCCCCCAGGGCTTCACCCGCAGGGCCCCACCCCTCCTGGAGGGACGACCCTGCAAAGCCCACCCTCTAGAGGAGCCCTGGAGGCTGCAGAGATGGAGACACGAACTCATCATTGCAGTTTCCCAACGGCCTGGCCACGAGGTAGACTTATTCCCACTATGGTACAGAGGGGGAAACTGAGGCTCATAAGGAGATGCTCACGACACAGCAGCGCTGTGCTTGCTTCCAAAGCCCACCCTCTGAACAACTCCAACAGCCTCCGTGAAGAGCTGAGGGGGCTCCCGGCCAGCCAGCCTTCCTCTTTTGGGGTGTGCCAAAGGCCAGATAAACCAAAAAAGACAATGAAATTGCCCTCCCCCTGGGCTGCCCCCTCCGCCCCCTCCCCCAGGGACCACTCACTAGTTTGAGTGAGAATCTTTGTTTCTGGGAACTCGACTTGCAGGCAGAGGCCAGGGCAGGCTCAGCTGTGGAAGAACAAAATGAGGGCAGTTAAACTCTGCAGGGGAGGTCAGGGTCCACCTCAGACTTCCAGAAATGAGAAGCAGTTTCGGCTCCCAAGTGCCCACAGGGTCAAAGGCACGCTTGACTCTGAAGGCCCAGTCCCTCCTTCCCTCTGACCTTCCTCTTTTCAAAGAGTTTCTTTTCTTCTCTTTCAATATTTAGCCATGCTGCAGAATCAGCACAGCAGTTCTGCCACTCTCTCCTCAGAATGCTCTGACCATGGGGGACGGATGTGGCTCAAACGGTTGGGTGTCCGTCTCCCATATGGAGGAACCTGGGTTCGATCCCCGGGACCTCCCAGTAAAAATGAAAAAAAGAATGCTCTGACCACGATGCTGGCCCTTGGCTGGCATCTGAGAACCTGAATTTCAGGGTTTCCCACCATTCCCAGAACTGATATGATAAATGGGGCTCACCGCCCCTAAACTGTGCAGACAGTGTGGTCTATTCTGGATACCTGCTCTCTTTCCAGGAGTCTGGAATATGGGACATGCCAGGCAGAAGGTGCTTGTGTGAGCAGCCCCTGGGTGCTGGGTTGCTAAGGAGCTTCCCAGTAGACAACCCCACACACGCTGGAGGAATTGCATCCTGTGCAGCTCCACGGGGAGGGGACTTCGGGAGCTCGGGCCTGGCTTCCCCATCTCTGCCCACGTGCCTTTTCCCTTCGCTGATTTTGCTCTGTGTCCCCTCAGCTGCAGAGTGGCCTCATCCAAGGCCACAACCCAGGACAGCTCGTAACCAGTGACTGGTCAAGGGGGACAGAGGTCCAGCTGCCCTGGCCCAACGTGGGACGCCGCCGAAGTGCTGCAGGACCACTTCTGCCTCGGAGCCCCCGTGGCGTCGGCACCACTCTCCCCTGCTTGCTCCTGTGGGACTGCCTGCCCCTAACAACAGCCAGAACCCCTTGCCTGGCACTCGCCATCTCCCCAGGCACCGTTCTAACTCGCTCATCCCCACGACAACCACCCTGCAGATGAGGAAATAGACGCACAGGCTATGGTGTTGCCTGAACAAGGTCAACCACTGGCAGAGGCAGGAAACCAGCCCAGGGCGCAGGGCCCTGCACTTGCCAGCCCCACACGCCTGGCTGGGTCTGCTGGGAGCACCTGCCACCCTCGGCACAGCGCCCACCTGGCCAGCGACATCAGCATCCTGCCGTACCCTGCCCGGGAGATCTGGCTTCCAGCCCCGGAGTCTCGGACCAGGCTGGGCCTTTGGCCTCCCTGCCGTGTGCACTCAACAAACAGCGCCATAAGGTCCTCTATACTCGGAGGCACGTTTGGGGTAGCCTGACAGTGCCTCCCAACGGCGGGTGGTTTTGCACCCCCACTCCCACCCCAGGGGGCATCTGGTAAGTCTGGAGACAATTTGGGGTGTCACAAGTTGGGGGTGGGGTGCTCCTGGCATGTGGCGGGGGAGACCAGGCATGCTGCTAAGCCTCCTACAATACACACAGCAGCTCCCCCAACTACAAAGAATGATCTGGCCCCCAAAGCTGATGGTGTTCGGGTTGAGAAACCCTCGCCTAACTTAAAACTGGGCAAAGAACATGCATAAAGGGAGAAGGATGTGGCTCAAGCAACTAGGCTCCCATGTACCATATAGGAGGTCCAGGGTTTGATTCCCGGGGCCTCCTGGTGAAAGGCTGTGATGAGCTGGCCCACATGGAGTGCTGGACCGCGCAGGAGTGCTGGCCTACACAGAGAGCTGGTTCAATAACACAACAAAAAAAAGAGAAACAGAGGAGAGACAATAAGAGACACAGCAGACGAGGGAGCTGAGGTGGCACAAGAGACTGAGCGCCTCTCTTCCACTCTAGAAGGTCCCAGGATTGGTTCCCGGTGCCGCCTAAAAGAGGACAAGCACAGAAGAACACACAGAGAGCAGACAGCAAGTGCAAAACAACGAGGGGGGCGTGGAAAAATAAAAGAACATACATAAAACTCATTCCAGGGGGTTCTGGGGGGAGGGGTTCCCTCAAAAAGAGAGGCAGCCAGTTTCACAGAACAGCTGCAGTGAGGAACAAGGAGAGGCCTGGGAGCTGTCCCTGGGAGACTCGCTGGATATGCTACGGGCCTGGAGGCAGAGCACACAAAGGCTGGGGCTTGGCAGATGGGTTAAGTCAAGGATCCTGAGATGGGGAGACTTCCAGATTATCGGGATGGGCCCAGTGTGATCCCAGTTCCTCACAAGAGGGAGACAGAATGAGCTACGACGACGGAAGCAGAGGCTGCAGTGATGGAAGAAGGGGCCACGAGCCCAGGCACGAGGGGGACCTCTAGACACTGGAAGAGGCCGGGGAACCAATTCTCCCCAGAGCCTCTGGCAGGGACGCAAGACGGCTGATGCCCAGTGAGCCATTTCAGCTTTCTGGCCCCCAGGACTGTCAAGAGGGTACACTTGTTACAGCAGCAACAAGAAGCTAATACAACACTCTTTTTCCTTCCACAGTGAAATAGCTGCGTCCAGGCTCTGGAGCTGGGTGGCTGGGGCTCACGTCCCAGCTGTGTGACCTTGAGTGACTGCCTCCCCCTCGCACGCCT
Source organism: Cabassous unicinctus (assembly GCA_029593785.1). Classification (NCBI taxonomy): domain Eukaryota; kingdom Metazoa; phylum Chordata; class Mammalia; order Cingulata; family Chlamyphoridae; genus Cabassous; species Cabassous unicinctus. Next base: position 16,613 of record JAQZBX010044418.1, read on the forward strand.
CGGCTCTAAAATGGGGATGATACGAGTGAGCAATCATAGCACGGCTGGGTCGAGCGGGTCAACACACAGGGAGCCCAGAGCGGTGCCGGGCGCGGGGCAGTGCCCCTGACCTCCGTGTGTCAGCCTCGTGCCCTCCCCTCTTGCTCACACTCCCTGACACGCTCACCTCAGTTCACCTCCCCCCCCCTCCTCATCTCCTCTCCCTCCATTAATGACTCTACCTATCTCTGCTGGGAAACCCCTTTACAGTTTTCTAAGCTCTTCCGCTCCATCCCCTCTCATCACTGGGTACCAACAGTCCCAGGAGGCAGGCAGCGCGTGGCGTCGTCTCTCACTTTTCCAGCGGGGCACATCGAGGCACAGGGCACCCCAGCTGCCTGCCCAGACTCAGCGTGTCACAAGCTCCGGGGCCATCTCCAGCCCAGGCTGCCTGCCCTTCTACCACCCGAGGGCAGGTGTGGTCAACCGGAGACTGTGGCCCCAAAACTCTCCCCACGCATGTCTGGCTGGCCAACACCTCCAAATCAAACATTTCCACATTTCTGGCTTTCCCCAAAAACTGGTCCAAACCCCGGCTGGTTATTGACCTCTCTGGGATCTAGTTTCCTCGTCTATACAGCAGGGATAAGAGTAGCACCAAATTCGGAAGGCTGTTGTGAGCATTTAACAAGTAAGTCTAAACAGGCCCTGACCTCAAGTGAGCACTCAGGAAATGCTCAGTATTATTGGCACGAAGACGCCTGCCGCGGCGGTTGTTTTCTGCACTGGGATGGAGTTGGATCGCATTTCTGATGCCTGACTGCTTTTCTGCCGCAGCCCTCCCTCTTCCCCCCTGTCTCCCGTCTGGGCAAGCTGGTAAGAAAGCCCAGGGGCACTCTCCTTTGGCATGCCCCTGCCCCGCACTTAGGGACCCCTCGCCAGTCCTCCTTCCTTGCTCTCTCGAGCCCTTCTGGGCCTGCTTGCGAGGCCAGCCCTGCTCCCCCCAAGACCGCAGTAATCTAAGAAATGAAGCTTTTCATTTCCTCTCGCTCAACAGCCTTGACCTCTGCACCAAGTTCTGGGTGGGGGTTCATTCTGTGGCTGTGAGGTGGCCACACCTGTAGCCATTGCCCTTATCACGTGGCACCTGGGCGGTAGCTGGGCCGCAGATCCACCCTCTTTACACAGGCCCCACCCCTCCTCCCAGTCGCCTCTTTCCCTCCCAGCCGCCTCTTTCCCTCCCAGCCGCCTCTTTCCCTCCCAGCCTGCTGCACTCATTTACACCACCTGCCCGGCCTCCTGGGGGCCAGGTTTGCAGGCCCAGGCCTAAGAGAAAGTTGCCTAGAAGCAGGTCTGCAGTTGGGAACATGGCTTCCACCCCATTTTCATGCTCAGAAATGGGTCTCCTGACCCTGCCCTGGCTCTGAACAGCCCGGCCCAGCCCAGGGATAAAGCACACCTTCGTAGAGGATGCCCTGGTCACCCCTGCTCTGGAGGGCCCCGAGCTTCCAGCACTGCTCACTCGTGTCTGTCAGCACCGTCCCCGTGGGCAAGGCCTTGAGCGAGGTGGTCAACCGGCTCCGCTTCTGGGTCTGAGGGCTCTGCCGGGCTGCCTGTGGGCTGCCTTTGGGGGTTGGGGGGCTACTCCCGGATCCTGTAGGAGGATGGTCAGAATGAAGCAAAAGTGGCATCTGGGATAGAGGAGTCAAATGGGAAGGAGATGATGCTTGTAATTAACCTTCATCTATTCATTCGTTCCCTCAGCAAACGCCTCCTGGGACCCTCTATGAGCCAGGTTCTTTGCTGGATGAGGCTGGGGACCAGGACAGGAGTCAGAGCCAGGCCCTGCCCTTGGGAGCCCCCAGTCTGGTGGGTCAGACCTGGGTGCAGCCAGATGGAATCGAGCCTGAGACAGGGCAGTACAGAGGGATGTGGGGGTCCAGAGGAGGAAGAGATTTTGCCTGGAGAAGGCAGGGCAGGCTTCCCGGAGGAAGGGACATTTGGGCTGGGTTTTGCTAGATGAGCAGTTTACTAGGAGAAAAGCACGGTCTGGATATTCAACCGAAAACATCCTGAAACATCCCATGGACCTGGCCCTATGCTGAGTGTGATGAGGGCCTGGCAACACGTGGGACTGAAGTCCTGCCCCTGGAGGGCTCCCATCCAGGTGATGAGACAGGCCTGGACAGGGGAAAGCTGATACACCCTGCCCCTGCCCTCCCACCCCCTGGCACCCAAAGGCACCAAACAGAAAGAGGCCTCTGGAGCTCAGAGGATAACAAAGGGGCCAAGGAGAGGCCCCAAGGGCTGAAGGTTCAAATCCAGGAATCCTGAGGGGCTAATTCAGGTGACTCACACCTGGTCCCTGCACACAACAGCCTCCCAGTGCAGAATGTGAGGCAGAAGGGGTCATGGAGCCTGGAGGAAGGCACAGGCTCACAAGGGCTGCACAGGCACCGTGGGAGCCTAGATAAAAAGGAGGTGATGAGCAGGCCCTACACTAGCCCAAGAAAAGAATCCTAGGACCCGGCCCTTTGAGAGCTGGGAGCGTGGCAGTATGCCGTGCGGAGGAAACAGCCTTCGTCAAGACCAGGAGTGAAAATCTCAGAAAGCATTTCCAGAAAGTGAGTGTTCTATGCTAAGGGCTGTGGTGTGAGCTGGAAAAGGAGCCAGACTACACGGGGTCTCTAGTGCGAGGCTGGAGAGCTTGGACTGTGGGCTAACAGGCACAGTGGGGGCTGGGACAGGTGGGGTCAGCTCTGGGTGCAGAAAGACCCCTCTGGAACAGGGTGGGGACAGACTGGAGTGGAAGACTGGAGGCCAGTAGGCCAGGGAAGAGGGTGGGATGAGGGTGCAGGCAGGGATGGGAGATGTCTGGGCTGGGGCTGCATGGTCAGATAACCAGCAGTGTCACGCCAGAACGACCCCCACTCTTACCTTTGGGCTTCACAGATGGACTCAAGGCATCTTCAGAGCCAGAACTGTTACCATCTGAGAAGAAGGATGGTGACGAGGTGACAGAGTTGGACCATTTCACTTTCTTGGGGGAGATTTCAAAACTGGAGTTCAGATCTCTCCTTGAGCCTAGAGAAATGCACATCAAATGCAGACTGCAGTTACAAAGGCTCTTTCCAGGTACCTTCAAGCCAGAAACCCTGAAGTCATATTCAACAACTCACGTCCCCTCAGCCTCACAGTCAAGTCCTGCTTCTTCCACCATCTAAATATCTAAGCAAACTGTTCCTGCCTGTTGGCTATTCTCTTCTCCACGTGTCTTAGCCTCTCTTTTATCTCTTCTATCACTTTGTCCCTCTGTGCTCTTCTCCAGATATTCTTCAGATCCAACTTCCAGTTCACTAATTCTCCGTTCAGCTACGTCTAGTCTGCAATTTAATCCATCCATTGAGTTTCTAACGACAATGACTATATTTTTCATCATCAGAGGTTTTATTTCGTTCTTTTTCACATCTGCCTGGTCAATTCTAACTAACTTTTATTTTTCATTATACTTTCAATTTTTTATTTTTTGAAGACAATTTAAATGCCCTTAGTAAATATTCTGATCTGTTAACTCAAAGGTCTGTGGTTTCTGCAGATCTGAATCTGCTATTTGTTGTTTCTGCTCTCATTGTTGTTGTCAGGGTGTGGCGCAAAGGAAGAGTCAGACAAGTTGATGCATGTGAAGCAGAGGGCTGCAGCTCACTCAGGCAAAAAACAACCCAGAGATCACTGTGACCCTTTTTTTTATTTAGCTTAAAACAATGCATAAATTCTTCCCCCCTAACCTTGCTCTCCCACTATGTTTCTCTTACTACAGCAAGAACACTGCCTTCTCTGGCAGCCTACCAAGGGGCATAAGTATAAACATTGTTTCTAGCCCTAAATGCCTTAGTCTATCTAATATCTCAGCTTGGTGCGTGAGAGCGCTACCTGTTCCTGTATTACTAGATAGTTTTTCTTAGGAATTTATACAGTAACTTCTTAGTGGTGGGTTCATCCCGCTCTGCTTCCTCCTACTGACGTCTGCAGTACGCAGAGACCTTGGAGACATTTACTAACGTGTCTCTGCCAGCAAGCATGCTTGTTGAATGCTTAACCCTTTATGCTCTGACTCTAAGCATCTTCTCGAACACTCATAGTGGCTCAGATTGGGAGCCCATGTTCCCTGGAAGTTTCCCTGGGAGCATCTCTGAGGTCAGTCTTCAAAAAGTGTTCCCCAAGAGAAGATTTACTTCTTTACAGGAGGCACCAATCTCACCATCTGAAACTAAATTTTCACAGCTTTGGTTTTTTGAGGGCCACACACATCAGTAGGAATTTTGGCCCTAAACTGGTAAGAATGTGAGTTTTTGATGAAGAATTATCAGGATATACAGAAGGTCATGGCTCAGAGTTCAGCAACATTCATTTATCCTTTGGAATTACATTTGGCTGCACATTACAGGAAATACTACAAGGGAAGATATTTTTCCTCTTTTCACTCATAACCAAGGCAGATAAATGTCTCCACCAATTTTCTCTACAGAGCAATTTCTTTTGTTCAGTTTATTCATGGAGAACTCTTCAGACTTGAGAGGTTTCCAATCTCACCTCCCGCACTGCCTGGGCCCTAAACTTTGTCTCCTGTAGCCCCTTAAAACCCAGGCTCCAGGCCACCAACTACCAGCAAATAGCACCAGGACCAATGCCACCAATGGCACTTGCTTAGCTCTGCAGCTCTACATTTCCTTGTTTCTCACTACAATGGATTTCCCTTATTTTCCTTTCACTCAACCCTAAA